>VZSE01003765.1:239319-276123 GCA_013398275.1 Promerops cafer | reverse complement strand
TTTATATATATATATATATATTATACTATTTTCAATGCCATGTGTTGCCAGAATTTTTAATAAAAGAAATAACCACCATACAACAATTTTATCGCTATATTTTGCTCTGCGTCTTTGTGCTTGCATCTTTTCTCTCAAAATTTTGTATGGAAATTAAAGTTATTAGATGTTTTACTTATCTCAAATGAAATAAGTGACAGTTGATTGCAAAAAATAATTGCATAACCTACACCCTTGGCTTTACATTAATCTAAACTGTTTGCATTTGCAGTCTTTATTACATCCCATTTGCTAGTACTTAAATTGAATCATACTATGTGGCCTAATTGCCTAAGGAATTAAATAAGAATATTCTCAGATTTGCACTATATTTCTGAATTTGGGTATAAAATTACATCCTTATTATTTATGATTTGAGTAAATTTTAGTATACCATGGATTGTAAATGGGCCAACAATCAGAACAGCATCCTCTGTCAATAAGGGTATGTGGCTATAAAACTCAGCATAGAGATAAAATCAATTTTTAATGAGAAGTCAACATTTATAGTGAGTTTTCTGTTGTTGTTGTTGTTAATAAAACTAAATATCTTTTAAATTATTTGCTTTTACTTGACATTCTATTGTATGTGCACTGTTGGATGATTTAATGACTCATGAACTTTTTAAAATGGAAGCAGGGATATTATAAAAAAACATCTTCAGTAAATCACTAAAACATGGCTCATTTGTGTTTATGGTTAATGTTTTTGTACAACAAGAACACAGTATCAATATAAATAAAGATTCTAAAGTTATCAGGCTTCTTTTCTTGAATAAATATTTCCATAGTTTTAAATCCTCACAGTGAAAATGCGGAAAGTTTTATCTACAGAAAAATAGAGAAGATGAAGGATTTTTTCAATTCTCAGTACCATAATATTTTTAAAAAAACAGGCTAAAAGACCAATGTGAAATATAAGCTTAGACTTTTTATTGATCAGGTAAGTGACAGTGCATGGGTGTGTATTTTCACTTTTGTAGAAAAGATCTGGAGAGCTACTGGTGGCTTTGCTGAGGTCCTTGCAGGCTGGGCAGAGGAAGGAGCCCAGCCTCAGCCAGCAGCAGAGCCTGGGGCCGTGGGAAGCAGAACATCCCCTCATGCAGGTGGTGCAGGGATTTCCTTGGACCAGGGCAGGGAAATACAGGGCTCTCTGCCATGCAGAAAGGCACAGAAGGATGAAAACTGCCACTGCTATTGCAGCTCTGTCTTCTCTAATGACTTTATCACTGAAAAAACCTAAAGCTTCTAGTGTTAATCTAATAAAGCAAAGCACTTTTGAGTCTAAAAATGGTGGAGTTGGAGAGGAATGGGTGGATGTAAGTGTTTCTTGGGAGCTTAATATATTTGGGTCTAGACATTTACTACAACATTTTGTTTATAATTTAAATGTTTTAGTTGAGACAGACATAATTCTCACCACTATGCTTTTAAATTAAAATGTTTTTGAATTTGGTGGTTGTACCTCATTATAAATGGCTGCATCATTACATTTGTACTGGAACATATAATTAAAAATTATGTTCTCTGTCTGATAAAGGAGTAAACTTCTATTGCCACTAATTTAGTATTGTTTCCACATAATTTCTGAACTGCCAGTTCAGAATGGATATAGATTAGGAGTCTAGCATATACAAAATTGATTTTCCAAAGTAATAATTTTTTAATATTTCTCTTAATCGGCAGAGAATATTTTATGTAAGAGTAGTGTCATGGGGAATAAAGTGAATCTAAGCTCTATCAAAGCACTGAATTCCTAGAAATGTAAGAATTTTTACTGGAAACAGGAAAAAATAGATTTTTTTTTGTTGTTTTGTTGGTTTTTAATACCATTTAAATGAGGTTTTCCTTTTTTTAATATGTGGAGAAGATATTTTATTTCATGTGTAAAGAAACACAATGAAATCTGCCCTGTATTGTGCAAGAGGTCAAATTATATTATGCAAAGTTCTGCTGTCTGGATTTATATTATAATTATCTTTATCCTATAAAATTAGCTTTATTGGTTCATTGTTTGATCATTTATATCAGGGAAGATGAGCCTGGGTTTTATTCTATATAAAGTTTTTGAAAGGACTGTTGTATTTTGGGAATACCAACTTTTGATTTCTGGAAGTTGTGCTAATCAGGTGCCCTCCTTGTACCTTAGAACAGAAATGTCATTTTCCACTCTCTCTGGAATGCAAAGGCTGTCCCCTGCCCTCATGGGGCTTCGTGGGGGTCAGCGGTTGGATCGTAGGGCAGAATGCAGCAGGACATTAGCAGGGGAGAGATGATACCTGCCAGGGGAAGGCAGCTGCTCCAGAGGGCTTTAGGGACCAGGGCAGAGAGATTGAGCTGATCTCCCCCCTCACCTGGGACAGAGCATGCACAAGGAGGGGTGACGTGTTCCATGGTTGCTCAGCAGATGGCCTTTTGCATTTTGTGCTAATTATGGCTGTTCTTCTTTTACACCTGAGCTGGGGTCATCAAGCCTCATGGAACAAAATACCTGGTCTGCTCAAGACTTTCATATGAGAAGGTGAGAAGGCCTTGACCAGGCCTGGGCTGTTGGTACCTGAGTAGCCTTTACTAGGGCAGAATCAAGAAGAAAACCCCTCAACTTATCCTTAAGATGTCA
The DNA here is from genome assembly GCA_013398275.1 of Promerops cafer. NCBI lineage: Eukaryota > Metazoa > Chordata > Aves > Passeriformes > Nectariniidae > Promerops > Promerops cafer. The sequence goes on along the minus strand of VZSE01003765.1, from coordinate 273,464 downwards.
GCAGGCAGATGGAGCCATAACCATCCTAGGCCATCACCATAGCCATGGAAAGTGTTTCCTAATCTTTCCAAAAATGGCAATGCAATCACAGCTTGATTGACCTATAACAAGTTGTTTTCAGGTCACTAATTTCCTACAGCCTCCTTAGAAGCTGAGAGGAAGACAAAAGTATAATTTTCTGTAAGATACTAAGTTGATAAAACTCTAAATCTCATGGGACGATATGTCAGCTTGTTTGTCTGACCACCTTTCTGAACTCTGAGTTGAACTAGATATTCTTTAAGTCAGGAGATACTTATTGAAAGGACTACAAGATTCAAACCACCTATAAAAAGGGTTACTTTGGTTGGGGCATTTAGCATTGTGCCTTCTGCAGTTATTAAATATTGCAGCCAGTGAAACTTTCATTTTTCATGCAGGGATTTCTTTTTCCACAGCATTTTTTTCTCATCAGCTTGAATATTCCCAGGGAAGTGCAAGCTACAAGAGAAAATTACCTTGTTGGATATGTAAAATCTGTACATACATGAACAAACCATCTTCCCTCATCATAGGAATAGTTCTTAAATTAATCCACAGAAAGATATCCTCTTATAGAGGAGCTATACATCAGTCAACTCTGTTAGTTATTTTATGGGGAGGAGTCTGGGTTTTTAAAAATTGATTTCAGATGGTAATGAATAATTTATGCTTTCAGCAATTTGTTTGGGCTTGATCAAATAAGTGACATATTCTTTTGAAATACACATTTTAGAGTAAATTAAAATTACAGCAGCCATTTTGCATCCCAAAATCAGACAGAAGAGAAAATAGAAAATCACTGTACTTAGTGTTTGAACTCTTGTATACATCTAAGCCTATTATAAGCAACTTTGCACCAATTCATACATTTTTCGAGTTGTAAATAAGTCAAACTGGAGAAGTGAAACTTCCATTTTAACCTTGTAATTTTAATGTTTACTAGTTTATTTGGAAGGCAATAGTTCCCCTTGCTGCATCAACACCTAAGATAGAAGGAGGCTGTTTGTGTAACTGGGCTTGTCAGCTTTCCTGTCACAACTATTGGTTCTGTCTCAGCAAAATATTTTCCAGAATTTACTGACACATCAGAAAAACTTTATTCTGCTCTTGCTGTGGAGTTTCTTCTTATGAGAAAGTGAGAACTGTGATGAAATCTTCATATCTTTATAGTTCTAAGGTCTCTATCAAAATTTGTTTTATTCTTTAACCAGTTCTCTTCCTGTCCCCCCTCCCATTTCATCAATGAGTATGTGTGGTTTTACCATGAAAGTTTGGACCGGGTGATCCTTAAGGGCTTTTTCCAAACTTGTTTTAATGTGCTTGAGGAGTCATGGACTGTTTTTTTGTGATGGCAATCAAACAAAAACCTGGTGGCTAAGTCCTGCAATATTTACAAAAGGCAGATAATCTCTACAAGGACTTCACCACATCTAACTGCTGTACCAGTGCTAGGATGATAGGATGTTAAGATGATAGGAACTCCAGAAGAAAATCAGCTTATTACACTAGTTATTTGCTTAACTTTTATATGTCTGAAGCTGAAGGGCACAAATACTGCATTAACTTTAGGGCTTTTTGCTACAGCTTTAGAATTCTGTGTCAGTGTTGTGTTTCATGAGGTTAACAACACTTTTATTTCACCTGGAGAATGTGTTTCTTTCTTTCTTATTTACATGTATTGAGAACAGCATTACCTTTTCATATATATGTTTAAAAAAACTTAACCAGGATATTATCATATTTCTGTTAACTAATTTCCAGCACTGGGGGCAATCTAATTTCTCTCTATCTGAGTCAAGTGTATACAGAATATATATGGAAAAAGGGGGGTTTCATTTCTTTATCCAGACTTGCTAGAATACATACAAAATCCCAATTAAATAGGAAATATTAAAAACCCCTACTCTGTTAACACAGTTTTGTGTGCTGTAACTTTGGTGGTGAGAGGCATTAGGAAGAAGGACACTAAAAACCTGACCAGTTTTGTTTTGGTTTAGGTTTTCTCATTTGAAATTCTTGGAGTGATTTTTAATGCCTGTGATTACTTTTCACCTAAAGCTCTTCTCTACAGACCAGCCATTTTCAGTCATTCCAGGTTTACCAGTATAATACTGTAAGCTTTTACGGGAGAAAATGCTCTCCTCATGCAGTTCTACAGGCCCATGGAGCATTGTTAAAACAAGCAAATGTTAACTGTTAATCATTATTGGTCTGTGAACTTAATCATGCATAACCAGGAAGAGTTCATTTTTTTAATTAAATCACCTCCCATTCATTACTTATGTTATCCTCAAAGGAGTATCAGTGAAAGGGTCAAAATCTGCTGGACCTCTTGCTGTTCATTTAAATTAACACATCTTCTGATCACAGGTGTACATGTTGTGCTAACTTTGAAGATTTCTACATATTAGAAAAATGGGATTTTTTCCTGAATGACAGAATGAGATCAGGATTTCTGGAAAAAACTTTTTCTGCAGCCTGTGTTTATGAGTAATGTGCCCATTATTTTACAGTAGATGACATCAATGACAATTCTGGAGCAATAAAATGTCTGTTGCAAATTGCTTTTAAAAAATTATACAGGCTACTTTAATAGTGTCTGAAGAAAAATGTATCTTTTTTTATTAGATTGTCTATGGCAGAACCAAATAACTGAAAACAATCTTGGAGAAGGAAATAAATGGGAGGACTTTACCTCTGTTCATATTCTTACTATATTTATAAAAATCACTCTTTGAGAAACTACAAATTTTTCTTCATTCACATAGCATTTACTTATCCCAGAGGCTTGCCAAACTACATATCAGAACAAGGATTATTCACTTGCATATGTTCTTCTCAGAAAGTATTATTGAATTTTGTGTTGCCTGTTTCCTTTTTGAAAGGCATTTTTCAGTGGCTTGTAACTTCCTAATATGTGCCAACCAGAGTTTTTAAGTTCGGGTGATTTATTATGGCTTCTTTGTTGAACTTGAGAAAAGAATACCACAAAAAACCCACCAGTTTGTGGGTTTAGTGCCATAAAACAGATTACCATAAGGAAAATCTCATCAGGTGATAGTTTGTTTTCAGAGAACAGTCAAGGATACACAGGGTTTTTTCCTGAATATCTAAAAAATAATTTATTGTTATTTTGTATTATTTCACATTGCATTGACACCATCAACTAACTCCATGATTGCAGGATGTTAAGGATTTTGCTAAAATCATTGCAACTCTTCAGTCCCCGGGCTAAAAATTATCAATTTATATACCAGCTTCTTTTGCATCTTTAAAGATTCTCTAGAGAAAATAATAGGTCATATCTCTGCTGTCTTCAGTCCTATTGTGAATGCATGTAAGTAAAATAAGGAACCATATACATTATCTTAAGATGCAGCAATGGTTTTGCACTGATTATCTCCTTTGATACTTTGTTAGATTGCAAAATTTCCTTCCTATTGCTGTTTCTGGTTGCTTTGAATTTGTCTGTACAGAGTCCCAGGGCTGAGACCCCCAGATGCAATGGGCAGCTGCAGTGCAGTGGCATCCCCAGCAGGACATCCTGGAAGCAGCGTGGGTCCCACGGGCCTTTTCCCTGCAGGGCCCTGGGTGATTGAGGGGTGCCTGGCAGGCCCATGTAAGCTTGCTCTGTGCACAGCTTGGTGCCCCTGGGGATCTGTATCAAACCAAGTTGCCTTTGTGGCCATGTTTGCCCTTCTGTTGGCAAAATAGTGTTTATTGAGGGCTGCAGAAGAGTTAAGGTAACCCTGCCTGAGCAAGCTAATTTTGTCCCTCTTAATTATTAAAAAATTACAATACTTTCCCTTATGAATAATTTACAATTTCCTTTTCTGGGAATGCAGTGTGTGTCTTTACTGACACATCCCCTGGTGTGTCTTTAGTTCCATCCTTATTCTATCTAGAATGGAGTGTGTTTTCACTGTGCACCACATGGCCATCTGTACTTGTCTCATATGTATTTGAACTAATTAATATACACCCAGGGTTGACATCTGCTCTGTTCCATTGAACTAATTGAGATTATATAACATTTTCATGCAAAGGAGTAAGCAAGATAGAATTTTCTGCTTGCTACATATTCATAGATCCTCATCAAAGTTGTATAAAGGGCTATCATCTTCCTTAAAAGTGATGAAAGACAACATTGTCCAGCCAAAATTCACATTAAAATTTTTGGCCATGCTAATGCATTTGCTGATGGAAAACCAGACAAAGTTCCTCAAAACTTCCTTTAAGTCAATTCTGGTGTTTGGCAGTCTCAGTTATGCCTGTAGCCTGAGGCAGTCAAGAGATAAAAACCAACAACTTTAGAGAAGCTTCCAGTTAATAAATTGCAGGTTATCACAGAGAGTAAGTTACTAACTAATCCTTTCTAACCAAAATGAAAATAAAAATATAATTGAAAGAATTTTTTACTGACCTCATTTAAAAAGCCCTCCTGTCAGGTACACATTATGGAAACATCTGTTACTTGCCCCAGTAGTTCATTTACACTCCTTTGCTTAAAAGTTGTAATCTTGCCAAATATTTACTTTTGCATTTTACTTGCTAATTAACTGTCATTGCTGTGAATAGTGTATTTAGTATAAAGAGAATTACATATTCTGTTCCTTATTAGTGTGCTTTAAAGCCACACCAAAAATACACTGATACTTAGCTGCTGCTTTGTACTCTTTCAGAAGTAAGTTTGCTGTTTGATTGATTAGTTTCCACCAGCAAAGAGAAGCAGCTGCAGCTCTGAATAAAATTGTGCTGATGAAGATTTCAAAGTGGTGATCAAAAGCAGACTTTGCTCTTTCAATTGTACACTTTTCTGAAGATAAATAATTGTGCTGTTTCAGCAAAATGTGCATATCAAAGCAGCTGAATCATACATTTCAGTGGGAACTTTAAAGCATGTTTGACATATTATGACGGCTAATCTTTGTCACATTTGGTCTGTCAGTTGCAGAAGAGTAGAAAATTATTAACTATTTTTAGCACAGATTCATGTAGTCAATCAAGAGTCTGAATATGAAGAATTTTCTATATTTGCTCATAGACAACTATATTTATAGGACTGTGAAGACCCACATATCTAGATGACTAAGTGTTACCTTCTTCAACAGTTTCGGTAAAATGCACAAATCCCATAAGGTCAGGAAGAATTTTGGTCTGCTGGACAGAGGTAAAAAAGCTGTGTCAAGGGTTTGGGCACAACGCCATGGTCTGCCACAAGCTTTCTGACAGATGGCCTGAAATAGTTGGACAGAAATTAATTTTTAACATATTTAGACACCTAAAGACAAAGCCATGAACCTTCAGGAATTTCCATTTGTATGTTTCAGCAAAGGTGAACTGTTTTCAGCTCAGTTAAACCTCTTTGTATTTCTGCACTTAATTCAGGAGGCAAATTTTAATGGCTGTACTCAGTTCTGCAAAACCATTTTCAGACTGCTCAGTCACTGAAGCCAGTGACATCACACTGATTCCTCCACTTTCTGAAACACACTTCTGTTCCTTTTGTACTGTGGGAAGACAAAAAATACCTGGGGCATGCTTTGTCATGCTAAAACTATCAACAATCTAAATAAATCTTTTAAAAATCAAATAAAACCCATAAACATAATAAAACCAACTAATTAAAGTATTTTTTAAAATTCTACATGGAATGAACAGTTGAACTGTATTACTTGCAATGATATTTTATAAAATTTTTGAGCTTATTTCTGAAGTTTAAATGAGGCCAATGCACTTTTCAGGACATACAGCTAAGAACTTCTGGCAGAGCCACTCAGCTCTCTTTACAAAGGATTTTTTCTGTTCAGTGGTTGTTAATTGCTTTTAGTTATGAGTTTTGTCCATTTCATCCAAAATATTGGATTTAAGGCTTAAAGTGATTTTTTTAAATATTAAAATTTTAGTAATTATTCCATATCCATAGTGCAGTGTCCCTTTCTTGGCTACTTCTGCACTCGACTTTAAAAGTATGAGTCTCAGTGAAGATACCCTGGGATCCCTTAGACAAGATACAGTATTCTAAATAATTCAAGATGGTTACAAATGTTGACAAAACAACATATCAAATAATATTTTCATGTTTTGTATCAGTAGAGGGTAATTTGGATGGTATATAGAAAAATCCTGACCTTTCTAAATGCTCATCAGTCTAGTAATAGGAATTATTAGTGCAGCAAATCCTTACTTTTTGTATTTATTATAATGTTCTACATGGCCTTCACAAAAAAAGATTAATTTGCTCTTTCATTCTGTCTTTTTTCTGTTTCTCTATGTTATATATCTTTTTTAACTGAGTTATGATTCAGAAAAATTACATGATTAAATCGTTGTTGCACAAAAGTAATCTTCCTGAACTTCTGTGAATTATTTTACTCACAAAGATAATACGATGAAGACAGACAAGAGAAAGGTCAAACTAAGACAAAACTTCAAATTCTTTTACTATCTGTTAAATTTGATTCATCTATAATATATTCAAAATCACTATCTTTATGTCCATTCCTTATCAAGCCAGAAATTAAGTGGGAAACTTTCCTTCCATTAGCACTGTTGTAAATGCTTAGCCAACTCTGCTTCCATTCTCTATTATTCAGTGTCAAACAATACTTTCCAATAATTCAGACTACTTTGTGAATTTTCAACAGCAATATAAAAATGTTTTTTAGATGAAGTATTTCCAGAATATGCTGGTGGTGGGTTTTTGGCCCATAAATTTAGGAGATCAGCCTAAATGTTACCACAGTGTCCAGACTTGCAAAATAAATTATTAGTATCTGAATACTCCACAAGTTGAAAAAGCAAGATAGGGCAAGGAATAAACAATAACAAGTGCTAATTAAAAACAAAGTGGTAAAGAAAATTCAATTTCATCTACACCTGCTGCAATTTTCCCATCAAGCAGGTCCAGCTAGAGCAACTCTGTTATTCTCTTATTTTCTGTACTCAAATCCCATTATCTCTTGCACTTTTCAAAAATATCATTATTGAGACCTGTTTATTTCTTTTAAGGATGCAAGCATAGAAGCATAAACTAAAGCAGTGACATCTCAAATGGAATGCCTTTGATTAATTTATTTGAGGTACATGCTTAATATGTCAGATTCCAATAATAAAAGTTGATCTATGAGGAGAGTAAAATCAGGAAAAAAAAAATATCAGGGTGACTCTGCATGTCAGAATTGAGTTCAGTTATCTATTTAATTGTGTATAGATACAGTTATGTATGAGTTACACATAAATATTTGCTTTTATTTCATGTTTTACATTGCAGCTGTCAATTGAAACCATGTATTACTCTAAAACATAACTCATAATTTAAGGACATATTCATTAGAGCTATTTTAGAGGTTTTTTTGTCTTGTAATTCTTACAAAGTTTTCCTGGATTATCTCATTTTTTCACTTGCTCTTTGCATTCTCTTAACTGTTGATATGATCTTTTTCAATGAAGGTTATTAAAAATGGACAAATTACATGCTCTATTTTGAGAGATATTTAAACAGAAACTCTGTTAAAATCCAGGTTGCTGAGAAGTATATTTGCAATCAAAATGCCCACACACCAATTAGTTTGAGGACCATTGCAGGGATGAATTAGCAATGCAGGTATCGAGGTAAAAGGTTTCCCCAGGGTTCCCAGAGAGCACCTGGTTTACTGCTGCCATTTATGTTTTTTACCTCATATTCCTTTCTGTTGCACTGGAGATTTTTTCTAAGCACATGAATATTCTTATACTCAGAGATGATCAGTCAACAAAAGGTCTGAGACCTCTGAGGGTAATGTGGGAATCCCTTGTGCCATTGCCCAAACACAAAGCTGTGCAAAAGTTATGAACATAAAGGGTTGTTTCCTCAAATAATCTTCAGGATTTATCTATTTAAGCTAATTTAACTCACTGAAAAGTTGCTTCCAATTAGGGCTTATAAGGTTTTCATATGATGGCTTAGCGTGGTAAAAGTGAGCTGGGTCCTGTGCAATAGATGTGAACTGAGGCAATATTCAAAACTCAGATTTAAAAATAATCTTAGATGACCAAGTATAATGTTCATTTGACTATAGATGTGACAATGTAAAAAAAAAAAGTATATTCAGTGATATGCCTGCTTTCCATCCTTATATTTTCTCCATCTAAGTAAAGCTTTTCCCAAAAAAAAAAAAAAAATTAAAAAACCCCCACCTTAGTGTTGAATTAAGGGAATATTTTTATTCTACCTCTTTGTTAAGTTAAAAATAGAAAACCTATTTATGTCACTGGTTTAGAATCCACTTATTTTCTTTTACTGTTGTCTAAAAATAGTTTATGACTGTTTTCACCTTCATGTGCATTAAAGATTTTTTTATTTTATTTAATGTTCAAAATACACTATTAACCTCCAGTTTCTTTGCTAAGATAGAATTTTTTAGAATGGGTTGCATAAGTATCTTGGTGAGAAAATGTTAACATTTCTGCTGCTGTTCATAGGAAAAATTTATTAATACACAGATGAAGTCACTCTGCATGTCCAGTGAGAATTAAATTTTTATATATCTTGAATGCCATAATATATTTGCCTTATTTTTTATGGTGAGAACCAAAAATGCCATTATAAAGTCCTCTAGAGCAAATAATTCACTTCTGAAATGAAAAAGTGTTTTAAAATAAATGGCATATAACAGCTCTGGAAGAAACCACCTGCTGCTGTAATTCCTATAAAAGAAATAGAAAAATTACACTGCACATCAGAAAGATTTTTCTTTTCAAGGCCTCCAACCCAAGGTCGTATTAGCATCCCTCCCTCCATTCCCTGCCACTGAGACACAGGTGTTGCTTCCCTGATTTCACCCTAATCTTGAAACAATTTCTTGAGTCATCCCAGCTCAGGGAATAAAGGAGAGGGCTCAGTAGAAGCCTCTGTGGGTTCCACTCTTTGTGTCTCTCTTTCGGTGAAGCTTAGTGCTAATGACCAGCACAAAATCTACCTGGGAAAAAAAATAATTGTGGGGCAGAAAATACGAATTGTATAATGTTATATAAAATCTTAGGCCTTTGTGCATCAAAGTGCTTTTGCTTGTTCCATGATCAGAATAAGAGTAGGAGCTGGAGACTATTACACACCATCAGCAAGACACTTGACATGGTGCTGGGAACTGCTTTTTCTTCCTCTCAGAAAATGCGTCATTAGTTAATTCCAGAGTACAAGAGAACGTTCATTATTATTTATAGTTTCAGATTTCAGACTCTGTAGAGATTTCTTTAATTTCCATACCTTATGATTGCAGTTAGAGAAAAGCACCCCATTATCCTCATTATTCCCGGGTAGACAAAGCTGTAGGAATGCTAATGATCAAAAGCAGAAATCTCACCACATGTCACACAGTACTAATTATATTCTCATTGTCTACATATCTTTATTTCTTTTATCCTCAGACATTTTATATTACTAAGATGTTTTTTCTCTTTTTTTTCTTCATAAATGACTTTGTGAATGTGAATCTTGTCTATGCCTTATTAAACACTTGCTGAAACACAGCAGCACACAGGCCATAGGAAATAAGCTTGTTAGAAAGTTAATGCCACTAAAATGACTGGAGTTACTTCTTAAAGGAATGTCCATAACTACTGAAGTGAACATGAAAGAAGAGCTGCAGTTAAGCAGAAGACAGATGGAGGAACCAGGCTTTCCTAGTGAAATTTTGGCTTAGTTCACTATTCATCACACTTAGTCTTTTCTGCCTTAGCCTGAGATCCACTCTGCCAGCCACTTCCTGAACGCTGGGTTCAGCCACCCAGCTGTGCCTCATTTCAAGAGTCTCAGGTGCAGTGATGCTCTGCCTGCAAAACCTGTGTTGGTATGGACACTTCCCTAGGGAAAACAGAGCAAAAGTTGACTTTTTGCCTTCCCCTTTACAAGCTCTAATGAGGTGAGATATCTGGAAGAATCCAATAGTAAAATTTTTCTGAGTTGAAACAAAAAAGAATTTTTTTTTTAAAGAAAAGCTCTTTAGGTTTTTTTACAAGTGATTAAAAAGTATATTCCAATATTACTACTTCTGCTAGTTGTTATTTTCCAACCCAGTTCTCTTACCCTGATACAGAGCAGGGACTAATGACTAAACAGACTCTCCCTTTCCACTTCTGTATCCAGGGTCCATGCCAAAAGGGTATAACATCTCTTGTGCAGTTACCATATGCCACAGTTTAATCCTGATTCAGTGTGACAGCAAGATCCTTTTCCTTCTGTCATCTTATTCTGCCTGCTGAGGTCACTTTGTATCCCCAGTCCACCTTTCCTTCACAGCAGTTCCGTGAGCTGTGTAGGTACAGAACACTGCTTGCATCCAGCCCTGCAGCTGCAGGAAGGTACAGGTCTTTTCTGCCCATGTCTGTGACAGAAGGATATTGTAATGAATTCTGGAGACCATCAGAATTCTTCACTTAGTTTGTATTGCTGTCTTTTTTGATTTTTTGTTTTGGGGTTTTTTTTCGTTTCAAATCATCTGCTGACAAAATCCACTGGGCATCCAAACAGCATGTCTGATATCTTTGGTTGGTGCCAAATTTGTGCTTGTTTCTGGCTGCAGAGCTCATTACCAGACATTTGATAGGAAAAGTGTTTTCCAACAAGGGCTTCATTATAAAATATGTTGTCAGAAAATTCCTAGTTACTGATTTTTTTCTGGCATAAAAACAATAAGGTCAGCATAAGTGCAAGCATAAGAGTACATTTTTTTTTATTTTTTTCTTTTTCTTACCTCAAAATTTTCTTGACAAATTTCCATTTAAGATTTGTGTTTATGCATACTTTACATGGCATTATGACTTAAATGAATTACAGTGTAAATCTCTACATCAAGGAGGGAAAACCTAAGTGTATAAGTGAGCACTTAACTGAATTTGTGCTGCATTTGTTCTGAGGGTTTGTTAGGACACTAGCCTAGGTGTGTGACATATCTTGCTTTCCAGTATTACCAAAGGCATACTGTATCACCTTGGGTACGTGAATTAAAGTTTTTGCACCTTAGTCTTTACCTACAAAGCAATAATTTCATACCTCATGTGTGAGATAAGGGAATATTGATTTGTGAAGTTCCCTGGTCACAGCATAACAATATCTGATTCTGTTTTAAACATGAGCTATTAATCCCTTTTTCTGATGGGCTCAAAGTCTTGTAGTGATAGCTCAGCACTGAGATCCAAAATGGAGAGAATACTGCTGTCTACCCAGTGCTGTTTAATCATCTATAGCTGGGGGTTGGGCAAACAGGCAGCATTAAACCTGTCTACAGACCAGAACTGTCATTTTTAAACTTATCTCTGCCTCCTTTTCCATTTTTTAGGTTGCCTGTTCTCTCCCTTCATCACTACATCCCCCCTGAACATCTCTTTCACAGCATCTCACAGTGGTTTTGACCCCCTGTGGGTACCCCAAGCTCCACCTCTGCCTTCCCAGTCCCACCGGCCCCCACCCAGCTCTGGGTGCTGTGTGCAGTGCCCCACAAATGGTGCTTTCTTTCCTGTCTTCCAGCCTTGCAGACATGCATGTTGGTGTGCTGCTGCCCTCCTGCCAACTCCGTATGCTTTCACAGATGTCCCCTGCCCTTCTTTTGATCCTCTTTAATGTCAGGGAACACAAACTAATGTGGCCTTCTCACTGCTCCATGCTTGGGCAGTGGACCCTGGGAGCCTTTCCTGGGCATGCAGCACCATAAAGAGCTGCTTTGGCTTCTTTTGACTTGGGGCTGAGAGGAAATTTTGTTTTCCTCTCAGTTCACCTCTTGTTATTCTCACATTGTCCATTATCTAGGAAAGATTATTCCATTATATTAAATCTAAGTACCCAAATCTCTGCTAAACAAAGGGAAACTTCATGGATCTTTGAATGGTTGGAGAAGGGCTGAATTTTTTTTGTTGATGGTGTGTGAATATACACATAATTTTGAGATTTATTTTAATTAGGGTTGTAGATTTTTTATATTTAGGAGTAGATTGGTCCCTTTGTAGATCGTTCTTTTCATGGAATAATTCTGTGTTGTTTGGTTGTTGCTTTTAATTACCGGGAAAAAAAAATGTGAACAGGAATCAGTATATCCCTCTGAGCAGAATTAATCTCCTGGTTTTGACCTGCTCAAAATTGAAATAATCTTTAAAATCAAAAATATAAAAGGGCCTTTGTGGTTTGTTGATTTTTGTGGGTTTTTATTCCTGTAAAAAATGAAAGAGCAGAGAGTAATTTTTACAAAGTATTACCAGAGAGGCTCAGGTTTTGTGAAAACAGTGATTGCTGTTTATCCTTAATAAGTCTTTCATAATCTTTCTCCATTTTACATGAATGATATGTGAGAGAAGAGCACTTCAGGAAGGAAATAATGAGCCAGTACCACCACAGCTCTTTCCCCATTGCTCTTCCCTCTTTCAACAGCCTCCAGCATATCTATATGAAATTTGTATCTTTTTCTCATTCCTTTCCCAGTTTCCTCCAAATTTGCACAGGGATGAGAATATGTTCCTGTGTCTTCTTTTCCTATGCCAGTGAGAAGTCATGATAGTCTCTCTGGTCAGTGTATCAGATCTTGTAGATCAGCAGTGTTCTGGATTAAAAAATAGTGATACTTTCCTTCTTTGCCTCTATCTCTTGTATCTTTAATACCTCTATGGTTAAGTTTACAGTGTGGAAATTATTTTTGTACATCTTGTACATCTTGTGTAGTCTGAGGTTAGTTTGGTGAGATATTTATCTCGTTTTTTTGGTTGGTTTTATTGGGGGGGGGTTGGTTTTTTTTGGTTTTCTTTTTGTTGTTTGTTTTTTGTTTTGTTTTTTTTTTGTTGTTGGTTTGGGGTTTTTTTGTTTGTTTATTTACTAGAAAAGGATTTTGCCCAAGGAAAGCCAAAAAATATACAATGAAATTTAGATTGTACATACAAGAGACCTGAGAAAATATTTTCTGAACTTAGGAACCCATTGTAGCAATTATGTAAATTTCGTACAGTATGGTCATGTTTTATGTAAGTACAGTAATAAGGAAATGACTTGAGCAAAGCAGCATCTCTTCTATTCGTGTCTTTCTACTACATAAAATGCTGTTTGTGTCCTTGTAAATTAGTCTGTAACTGCCACTGTGTCACAACCATTCACGTTTAATGCTAATGAATCGATAACAAATGTGAAGGATAGATGAGCCATTCATTCCACTATGTTTGCTAAAAGGAAACTGGAAGACTGAGGAGCAGAAACACTGGCAGTCTTTAAAGTTTATTTCTGAAAGCTCTGAACTGTAAATATAACATTGTATATTTTCTTCTGTTTTGTATTTTAGCTTTACTTCCTAGAAAAACAGCATTAGAGAGTTTGCAATTATTTTTTAACACCCTATACAATTACTTCTTTGGGTATTTTGTCTTTTGAATGCACACTCATATGTTGTTCTCATTTCAATATAAACATTTTCCTAATGAGTTTATTCCTATAAAACATCAAGCTAGTGGTTTATGGGTAGAATTTTCTCTTCTGAAGACAGTTTTTTAACTTTGAACCTGTTAGCTAGATAAACATATTCATTGTTGCCATGGTTATCTACAGGCCTATAACTAACTTTTCAGTAAAATCCATAAAATCAAAGCATTGTGAGATCCACTGAGGACATAGCAATGTCACTGCTTTATAGGAGAATTTCACGGTTGTTATTTACCAAGAGCAATGTATAATTATCGCGAGATAAATTAGAATTTGAAAAATTAGTCTTGTAAAAAACATTCTGATATTTATGAATTGGAAAAATTTCACTGTTACATAGTGCAAAAATCCTTCAGTAGCATTTCTATTACCCTTAATTATCCAGAAATCTTTGTTTGGAGTGCTTTGTATATAGCCCATTAAATCCTAATTCCTTTTCATATGTTTCCAGATAAATTATTATTTAAGAGACAGTCATCCTGCAGTTAAATTGAAAAAGATTCCTTTTAGTATTTGTGCACAGCAGATATTTGGTAAATATAACATTTGGAGTGGAGAAATTAAATCCATATAAGATATATGCTGGTCTTCCTGTCTTTCCTGTATTAAATCCTGTCTTTAATTTATAACTTTCCTTTACATTTATGTCAAATACTTTGGTCTTGTTTTCCATGACTTTTGCATCATGTACAAACAATTTTATTTTCAGAGACTAAAGCATGAAATTGGCAAAAATAGTCTGTTTATTTTGTTCTGATTAGTTAGGGGTGACTACCTTTAAATTTTGTGTCCTGTGATCACAGACCTGAGGAAGAGAAGCAGACATGTTCCGGATGTTATTGAATGACAATCCTATTTTCATGCCACTTTAAACTTGTCTCTACTGAGACAAGATACTTCAAAAATATAGAGCACTAAAACATGCTTAAATGTAGTGGCTTAGGGTTCTGCTCATGAAAAATGGTGCTGAGAGAACTCTCAGGAGAATTCTAATGTCCAAACCAAGTCTAATCTGCATTGCTCCAGCTGCAAAAAAAAATAAGATAGGCTTAAAAAGTGTTACATTAAGATAACGCCAAGAGATGAATCCAAAATCCAGCTATTAACCTGAGAAATCAATCTAATTATAGAAACAGTCTGAGACTGTTTATCAATAGTTATCAAATTAAAGGAAGGAAAAAACCCAAACCAACAAACAAGTAACGAAAACTTTTCTTAAAGGAGAGTTATTTAGACAGTATGAATTTATGAGTGCTCAAGTAATTCCACTAAAATCTATCACTTGGGTTTCTTTTTTAATTTCTATTTTTAATTTGTATTTTTTTTTATCAGTTTTCTTTGGCAATACAGCTTCCCAAGCTGCACAGCTGCAAAGTAAATAAAGATTAAAAGTTCTAAAAAACCACAAAATTTGCTCATCCACATGAACTAGCAGAGTCCTGTAGCACACACTGGTCTTACTACTCTGCTAAGGCAGAAATCTGTGAGGGTGTGAGCACCTCATATTATTCATGTGAAGTATATTTTCTTATAATTGTGTTAATGAGAATATCAGAGAATATGATGTATAAGCTGTGTAAATTATATGTGTGTGATGGTATCCATTTCCTTCTAATTCCAATGCTAGTCTAAGAAAAACATAAATCACATTTCTAATATATTATCGATATATGTGCAATAAAAACATTTCCATGTGAGAAATCTAAAATATTGCACTATTATTCCTATAGCTCCAGGATGAATTCTTAGTTAAGAAAATGGAATAAACATGCTGCATTCAAATACAATGTACATAATGTTTTTATTCTGGTAAAAATCTAATTACTTAAATCTCAGAATTTTCATATTGCTTCTTTCTTTAGAAAACATGATTTATTCCCTGTCAAAATGTATTTGCTATCAAATTTCATATAAGTGGTATTTGATACTATTAAACTACTGCCTACTTGAATCTGGCTCTAAGTATGAAGAAAATATTCTTGATTTTGTTCTTAGTCTTGATTTTCCTGTTCTTTTTAGAAAACTTTCTTATGCAATTTGAGCTCTATTTGGGTTGATCCTGGCTACTGTTCTTGCAAATATCTTTCAACCTGAAAGGGTAGAAAAAGAATTGTTTTCATGGTTTTAATTTTCTTATAGTTTCACCTGACTGTGTCTCTCCATTATTCTTTGCCTCTTTAGGTTGGCTTTGTGGTTTTCTTTCATCCAGGAGCATGTATGCCATCCCTTTTTCATTTTCTTGCAGGCTATCATAGCATAAATGTGTAAATGCAATCTCCACCTTTTGTGGTAACTCAGAGTTTTCATCCTGGTTATCTTATTGGAACAAGACGTGTCATTAGAATACAGGAATGTTCAGTAGTACTGAATTCTGATAGTAGTGTTGTAAGCTGAAAGACATCAACATGTTTTCTGTGTAAAAAAAAATTTCCAGGTTATGAAATTGTGGTAGAATATCCACGTATTGTATACAGGCTAGGACCAAACCCAATAATGCATGGTGAATACTCAGATCTCGTAAGCACTGAGAGAAACATTCTAAAAAGTATAGGCTGGTCCAAATGGCAATGCTTTCTTGTTGCTACTTATTTCCATGCTGTTTTGGTGTATTGCAGTGTAAGACAATACCACAGAGGAATATTTGACTGTAAAAAACAAATCAGAAATTCATGCAGATGAGGTCTCTAACCTCTTAAGCATCATAGAATTGCGACAGTGTAACAGGTACAGCTGAGTATGTGTGTGTGAATTTATAACAGTATAATCTTTTTTGAAGTGCAGAGCAATCTATCCTCTAAGACTAATTTAAGAAAATTTTGTGCAAATGCACGTTACAGCTTCCAAGCACTTCAATCATGACTAAAATGAAACACTTGTATTGTGAATCCAATGAATTAGTCAAGCTTTTGTCAGTAAACCTATATTAGGATTAAAATATTGTTTTAGTAAAGGCAAAAATCATTTATCTTGTACCTAGATTTTATTTTTTCTTTTAACTTGATTTTGTGTAGCTTTCTCTTTTTGTCTGTTCCACTATATTTACTTTGGTCAGGTCCACAAAATGGCTCCATGATTAAAGCAGAAAATCGTGATTTGGTTTAATCGATTCGGTCAGAATTTTTATAAAGAATTAAGTATTTTCTGTTCTTTCTAATTTAGTTTTTTCTAAGTAGGCTGCATCAAGACATTTGTTCACACACAAATTAAAAAGCTGAAAGGACCTAGATAGTAACTGATGCTATGTAATATGCTAGCTTCATTCTTCAGCTTTTTTGTCACATTGGCTTGCCGGTCTTTGTGTTCAACTTTTCTAAGTACTATTAAGTGAACTACAGTGAAAATATGATATATCTTTTTTTTGAAAAGATGATATATCCTAAATTAGTTGTACCGAACTATGAATAGCTTTTGCTCAATTTTTTTAGTCATAATTATAGTCAAAACTTTGGGGTTTGGTTGGTTTTCTTTTGTGGATTTATTTTGTTGTTGTTGTTTGGTTTTGTTTTGGTTTTGTTTGTTTGTTTTTTGTGATTTTTTTTGCTTACTTACTCTTTTATTTGATATCTTATTTCCTTGTGTCAGAGAATCTGACTGGCAAGAATCTGACTGGATTCCTATAGGGATTGATTTGCTATGAATACTGCAGGAAAAGAGGAGTTTGTCAGTTTTATTTGTTAAAATTTAGAGATTAAAACACACATGATGAGTTTTTCATCAATTAGTCTAACAAAAGGAAACTTTCCCATTTAATTGTATAACTACAAAGATTTTACAGTTTATCTCTTGCTCTGAATGTGCAGTAAGTTTTAGTGGCCTTTTTCCAGGCCTTCTCAAAACACATAAAGCTGTATTGTCAAAGAGAAGATGGCAATGTCAGTGCCTTGATGGGAATTTCCATTAGTTCATCCAAACAAATGTAAATCAATGTTATTATTTTCTGCATCTGAGTGTATTCCATACCTGCAGCTCATACTGAAAGAGAAGTATTCTTTTTATCCTGCTGTATCCTTCAATCTATTACTCTCATCTGTTATGATTTCCATATCATTTTAATATTGATTAAGTCTCCTGGAAGGATTTGCTCTTTTCTAAAACATCAGCATGAACCTTTTGTTTCAATTTTCACATTTCTGTTCATCCTGAGATGCATGTCCTCATGTGTCTGTTTCAATGAATATTTTAAGAAGGAAACAGGTGAGAATAGTGAAGTACTACAATGGAAACTGGTTATAAACAGACTAAAACAACTGATGTCTCTCATCACTTTCATATTTCAAAACTACAGAAGTACAGTATTCTTCCACATGGCAATTTTCTTCACATTCAGCAGAAAATTCATGGTTATTGAATAATAAAGTATGTCTACTTTTAGACAGAAGATATAAATCCATGAGTTCTGACAGCTAGAAATAGATCTCTAAAATAAAGAAATTAGGAAATTTTGAGCATACATTTGAGTAATTTTAAAATAATTGACTAATGTCCATATGGTTCATAAAAACCCTTTCAATGCATGATGGCTTCTGAGGGAAGAGATAACATTTGTTTCCACTTCATATGAATTGCAAATGCACTCATTAATTTTACATTATATTTAAAGAAAAACAAATATATTAAGACAGAATTTGTTTTAAAATCACATATCAGTAGTTTCAGTCCTACTTAAACCAAGCATTTCAAAGAAATCTATGTGAGAAAAATTCTGCCTGGTAGAATCTTTGTTTAGCTCCTTATTCATGTATAAATATTGCTTGTTGAAAAAAAAAAAATCAATAAAATAGTAAAAATAGAAAAGACCAGCGGCTTCCCAATTGCTTTTAAGCTATTAAATGTCATTTAGGTATTCCTAAAATACTATATTTGATAGTTATCAAACAACAGATACAATACACATTAAACTATTTGTAAATAGCCATTTCCCCAGGATGGAGGGACAAAACTTCCTTCAGTTTAAACTAAAATTAGTCTCACTGTCTCAGCAGATCACTGCTACAACTGATGTCCAGTAATTAACATGACAGGGTTTGGGATCCTGTTATGCTCCAGCCCACATCAGATGTTCCAGTCACAGTGCCTGGAATCCTTCTCATACTCCCACTTTCTTCATGACTAATATGAATATTAGGCTGCACAGCATCCCCACCTCCTTCATTTCATGGATGGAACTGCTCAGGAGCTAAAAGGGAAAGCCATAAAGCAGTTATTAGTAGAATTCTACTTGAAAACTGAGAAAAGACATGGCTTAGATTAAGTGGGGAAGAGATCTAACGTATGTGAAGGAATGGAGACATATTTAAATTCTGCCCTAGAGTGACATCATCAGAGAAGAAAAATAGGAAATTTTCTGATAAAAATAAATTTAGTATTCTGGAACATTTGTTTTGTGCTCTTCATAATTGTGTATTTAGTCCATGCTGCTGTTACAAAGAGGAGGTGATGCAGCTGTCAACCTCATATGCTGTACCTTAGCATACACTGTGATAGTATTGCATGTTTGTTTATTTATGGCATCAGAGCTTCAAACATACACACAATTGTTATCCAAGTGGAAATAGAGAGGCACTCCTGTTGTCCATAATGTCATGGACTATGCAAAGATACTTTGCAAATTACAAAAAGTAATTTTGGAAATATACAGATGAAGATTTCCTTGAATTTTCAGCATCTGCAGAAACAGAAAACATGAGTTCTTGTGATTTCAGTCAGTCCATTGGAACAGAAAGTTCCTACAATATTTTCTTTTTCAACAGTTTAACAAGATGTGCTGAGGTGCAGATCCACCAGATGAGTTCCATAATCTGTCACCAGCAGATGAATTTTACGCTGTGAAATAATTTTATTTGAAAACAAACCTTTCTTTTACATTTTCATATGCTCCCTGTGTTCCCAGGACTTCACGGACATTATTTCTGTAAATTAGTTAATACTGGCTACATAAATAATATACTGATTAGAAATTAAGTACATCTTCTTTACTGTGTGGGAGACCTTCTCTGTCTCTCCCCACCTGACATTTCTCTTTTTATGTGCACAGCTGTACTCCAATAGGGTTTAGCATGTTCTATGGACTGAGGAGAAGACCTCTCAGTCTTTGATTTTCTCTCTCCACAGTTCTTTTCAGCCTCTTCTGCTCCTCTCTGTACTGCAGTAGGTTCTTTAAATTTGAAGTAAAGTTATTTTGAAACACCCCAGAAAACGACACCCGCCAAAATATACCTGTTATGTATGCATATGCTATATGACACTCCCTGGTAACAACTTTGTGAGCTGTAGTAGAGAAACACAATTAAACTCTGAGGGGTTTTTCCCATGTATTTCCATTCTGGTCACACTCAGCTCTTGTGGCCCCTTTCACCTGAATGGAGAGCTGTGATGAGCTGTGAGCTGCACTTAAGTATCCTGATGGTGTAGTTGACATCAGGGATGAAGCAAAGAGAGCAGGCAATACCAGCTTTGTTTAATAGCAGCACATCACGGTAAAGTTGATTACGGTTCATCATGGCTGTGGGATTTTATAAATGAAGTAGTAATACAACTTGAAGTGGATGGGGAGTTTTATGCATTCCTCAGAAAATATTATCCAGAGATTATATCCTGCAACACTTGCTGGAGGTTGTTTTATGGTAGATGAGCTGGGGAGCTTTACAACATAGTTTTAATATAGATAAACTACAATTAAAAAATTTACTATGAAAATAGCTCATTATGTGGTAAACTTTTGCCATACTACCACCATCAATTACTAGCATAAAATTTTATTATTTAGCTGCAGCAAGAGATGAGAGCTGTATGAGCATGATGTCCTAAGTTTATCACTTCCACTTTTGAAATTAGTTATTCTTTTCCCCTGAATTCCTCAACAAGACTTCTGCAGGAGAGGATTGTAGGAACAAGTGGCAGATGCAAAAAAAGGCTGGAGAGAACTAATAGCATTTATAAAATTCTATTACATACTTTCTGTAATAATTTGTTATACTGCAGTGAATTCAGAAATTAAAATTAGAGTTATGTTTTGGTTTGCAAAATGAAATATTAGTCCATGGGGCAACGTAACATGCATAAATATATAGACATGCACACACAGTGATTACTTCTTTGCTGACAATGTACCATCACACTTGAGAGATTTTTCTGTTGCTATCAGAACAATTGTTCTAGACAGGCTCATTTTTTTTCTCATTGGCATAGAGATGAGGGGGAGAAAAAGTAAGATGGTACAAAATTCTGTGGGGCCATCATGGGCAGTTTTAAAACATATGTCATAGTAGCTGAATAAAGTCATGACTTGCATATTCCCTGGTTTCTCTCCTGTACTTCAGGTATTCTGTAGGTCTGCCTACAGATTGTAACAAAGTCCAACTATGATAGGGTCATACATAAAGTAAAATTGGATGCTTAAACTCAGCCCACATTTGCAAGATTTACTTGAATTTTTAAAATTACGACATGAAGGAATATCCTTTATGTGAGTCTCAGGAGAGCATTCAGTTGTAGGAGTCCTTCAAAAACAAAGACATTTTCTGCCATCTCACCGTGTTTTCTGCTTGCTTATTGTTTTTCTTTAATCTTTCCACCACTCACTTTAGAGTCATGCAGCTTATTCAGTCTTGGGTTTTGTGGTGATGGGAAAAGTCTCTTACGTTTCTGACTTACTGTTTCCCTTGTCTTCATTGATTCATGGTGAGTAAAATGGTAAAATTAACAACATAATCTTGTTCAGAACAATATTAGTGAGACTTCTATTAATAAATTTGTCCACTGTAAAGTCAATACCATTTTTTTTTTCATTTACTATTTGTCTTCAATTACTCAAAGATTGGAATTAACTATATTTGCTTAAGGGGTGTAAGCAAAACAAAAAGCAGCATTCAACAAGTTCCTGAATTAAAAAAAAATCCGACACAAATGGCAGATAAAAGTAATATTGCCATTATAT
The DNA here is from genome assembly GCA_013398275.1 of Promerops cafer. Classification (NCBI taxonomy): domain Eukaryota; kingdom Metazoa; phylum Chordata; class Aves; order Passeriformes; family Nectariniidae; genus Promerops; species Promerops cafer. The sequence goes on along the minus strand of VZSE01003765.1, from coordinate 252,075 downwards.
CTGTCTCTCAGGCAGACATAATTCCCTGTATCAGTAAAACTGCTGCACAGAATTTCTTCTGTTACTTTTCTAATGATCTTGCAGAGTTACATTTACGCAAGAACAGCTGTCACCGACAAGGAGCCAACGGGACACTGGTGCTGCTGAAATATCTGCCTTGTGATGAACATCACAAGTAGCTGTCCTGTGTCTCCAGACTCTATAATTTCACATTTGGAATCAATAGCTCCAATCCAAGTGGAGCAGCAAAAGCACCAGAGCTAGAAATACAATTTAGAAATTACTGGGTTTTTTTCCACAAAATTTCCACAAGACAAATACTGCAATTTTAAAATACTTCATCTGATTTATTGAGAATTTGGTATGGGAGTCAGTTGCCTGTAAGAGACATAAACTGACAATTTATATAGGCTTTTAGCAAACAAAATACATTGTTCATGACACAAGCTTCTGTCACTGTAAGCAGTAAGAAACAAAAAATTAATTTGTCATAGCAGTAAATGTGGATTGATAACCTTTATGATAATCTGAAAATAGAATTTATGTTTCTAATACTAATATTGTTCAGTCAAACTCTGAGGGCAATGCTCATGAGTAGAACTAATTTCAAAATAGGGTTAAATTTAAAAAGAAAGTTTTGGTTTGGTGGGGGAATTTGGGAGATTTATGTAGCTTGATCTCTACATAGAATGTCCCACAGTGACAGGAACTGTATTGACTGCAACTGTTTGGTGCATCTGATGACGGTCAAAAAATATCCTGTTTTGTTTGGGTTGGACAAAAGCTTGCATACCAACACATTTTTTTACACTCTGTCTAGTCACACACACACAGTGCCTTCACCTAGGTTAGACAACTCTGACAGTAGCATCCCATAAGTGAAAAACATCTGATTTTTGAAATACTTCAGTACGTGTGTCTTACCTCAGATACCACAAATCACGTGGTCGAAGATAGTTTCACACTTTTAGGAGTGTAGTAGCAGTAATATTTTGCTAAGACAAAAGATGCCACTGAATTGGCATTGATTACATTGAGAATTATAGCAAAAAATCATTAATAGCTCATGTTTTTATGATTGGAGCATGTGTGAAATCTGCTTCTAGCAGGACTGAATTTAGAACCAGGATGTCCTCTTTTATCTCTTGTCTAAAATCACTTGTTAAATATTATATGACTTACTGAATGTATTACTCTGCAAATATGTCTAACTATGTATCTCTGCACTTATTATAAGCACTATTATCAAATAAAATTTCAAATGTAGTAGTAATTTCAGCCTTATAGAGCACATAGTAGACAAGGATATCACTCCCCTTCAAATATGTCTTTTACAACAAACTGATTAAACAAATATCCTGGGAAAGACATCATAAGATTTGTAAACAGAACTGGGTTCACTGGTTTTCAGAGGGACGTCAACTTGCTGTCATTCTTCTATTGCAAATCAGAAAATAAACCCACTAAGTAATTTTAAACAGAGGAAAACATGTATACTTGTGTATTTTAAGTGTCCCATAACATAATAATACAACTATGTTGGTAATTATAGCACTTAAAAATACTTCAGAATCATTAGGTAATTAGTAAAGTACTTACAAAGAGCAATAGTACACGAACACATTGAGAGTGTGTTGAGCCACTCAGGGATATTTTACTTTTCAGCACAAGTATATATTTGCTTCAGAATGTATACTCTGATAAATCCTCCCATGCTTAAAATTAATGTTTAGTACTTTATTGGAGTCCAGCCATTTCTGAAACTGTTATCTTTTGTTTGTGTGTTTGTAACACTTCCCCAAATTAAAGAAAGCTCTTTGTTTCTGTTAACCCTCATCTTTCATGTGTACCTTTCTGAGTCAGTCTGTATGGATTGTGGACCCATAGAAAGACTCTTAGGGGCCAGGTTTCATTTCTGTTAGCAGAAGGGTTGAGAAGAAGGCACCTTACTAGCTGTGGGCTTTGCACTGACAGTTCTGTTCAGAGTATAGCTGATTTGAGCAGCTGGTTCAGGTGTTCCTACACCTACAAATAGGCCCTTAGCACTGACATCAAGATTGAGTGTCCATGCTAACCCTTCTTGCACAGTCAGATGCATACAAGACAAATGGATGGCACAATTTTAGAAGGAAAAAAAGTGTTCTATGTCTTGTCCAAAGTGAAAACAGCCCCTGAAAAAATGTATTGTGAGGTGGACCAGGGTTTCTTTGGCAATCATGATTTGGTAGCTGGGACACTTTTACTGGGGGGCTATGAGGCCACAAACTGGTTAATCCTCAATGCCTACTATGGAGAGAAGTCTCTTTGGGTTTCTAACAGAAAATGATAGATGGTTATGTTTTTAAAAGCTTCTCATTTCCACTTCTATATGTGATAGTTAATGAATACACAAGGAGCCTATTTATATTAGACTCCTGATGTTATGCAGCAATAGTTTTTTATGTGCAAAATGCAGGAAATCTCTAAATATAATTGCCACATATGATAGTGTGACTTCAGCCTATTACTCTTTAAATGACTCATAATTTCTTAATACTTCAGCATTTCATTGCGCTTTTTACCATATCATTCTAGAGCATGAGTGTTCAACTGCTTATCTAAAAGTCATCAAACCCACATCAATGAAACAGCTTATTTTTAACCTGTATGAAGAACTTGAAGTACAGGAACAGGGCTGTTAAATGGTTTTTCCTTTTATCAACACTTTTAGCACTGTTGAGTTTGGAAAAAAATAAAGTGTCTGTACTCATCTGCATTCTATAAGTCATCATGTGTATAGAAGTCACCACTATGGTGTTTTTCACAGAGTTCAGATATCATTCTGATTCAACAGAAATCTAAAATATTTGTTGGATGTTGAATGTTTATTGGATGTCATTCTAAACCACCCCTTTTGCATCATGGCTGTGGAAATACTTAACAATTTTCCCCTAACTTTTCACTATACTGGAACAAGAAGTGCAATGGGGAAAAACTGAAAATGTGAAGATTTTTTAATTCTATTCAAGTATTTGGGACATTGGATGGTCATTCAAGGGAACTTCCACAAGTTTTTCAATTCAGCTTGTTTTTCTAAGCACAATAACAAGGCATTTAATAGGTATTTGACAAGATAATCTATAATCACTTCATCACACTGAATGTATTCATTTGGGATTTAACATAAATTATTATGCTTTGATGCTTACAATGTTGAAACTGAATATATCACATTTAAGAATATATACTTGTAAGTATAGATAATGTTATATGGGATATAAATATAACGCATACAGCACATTCCAGATACTTTACAGGAGATGTATTATTACAGCTGTAAGTATGATAGATAACAAATACAAGGTTGGTTTTAGCAAAAATACTCAGGTTTATAAATAATATGTGCTCCTTTGCTGATTTTATAAAAAGATTACCTTTGTGAATTCCAGAATATATATTAGAACAGCATATGGAGGAGAAAAGAATTTTTGAAAATATATTTATGGCTTACGCATTGTCTGAAGTTAAAGAGAGGCTGGAACCAGTCTATTCCTTTATTTATCATAGCTGAGAGTCTGAAGTTGCTTCAAGAGGAAATGTTAAATAATGAATTTCACGATTTATAGAGCTAAGGAACTTTACATCAAATTATTGAAATTTTCTTATTCGCAGCTGATGTCACATTAAGCAGCAAAGTGATGGGAATACAAGTGTTTGCAGCAAAGACATATATCTTCATCCTATTTAGTTTGGTACTGAATGCCTAAATGATTTGTGATTAAAAAAAATATAAGCAACAAGCTGCTGATATAATTGCTGACAAACAGCACAACCATTTAAGTAATGTATAATGTATATGTTATAAACTACTTGAGACCAGGGGTGGGAGATGGCTTTGAGTTAATTATAAATACCTTCCTATTGGACTGAGAGAATAAATTTTCTAATTTGATTGCAAAATATTGATTTCTTGCAAAGCAGAATTTACCTAGCTGCCTAGTTTTTAGTATTAAATATATGGATATAATTAATTTTGCAAGACACGTCCATGTTTTTTCTATATTTATATATACGTATATAAAATAATTGTTTGATTACAGCTGATTGAGTTTTTGGAATAAAAAGGAAAGTATAGTGTTGTTATTTTTAAATTCTCACATGAAAACTCTTATAAGATCTCTGAATCTTTTTGGTTACCATGGCAATGGTTATCAGTTTGTCTCTGATATAGGTCATAGTAGTGTTACAAGTGCGTAAATTCAGTCTCCACGGTAAACTTAATAAAAACATAATGCTCTTCTTTTAGATATTCTGAATCACTCAAAAAGCTGTATTCAAGACAGATTTCATTAACAAATGTATTTTTAATATTTAACAAAGATCAGAGGTTTCTTTCAACTAATTAGACAATTAAATGAATGTGATCTCTATGTAGTATATGGCAGCAAATTTGAAAGCAGAAAAGAAATTCAAGTAAAGATATTTGCTATTGTTTTTATCCCAACTTGTTGATGAGCGAATGACAGTATAATTTTTCCTAACATTTTGATGAGGACATAATGATGTGAAGAACATCTCATCAAGTTAAAAATACCCAATCTCATTTGTGTAACCTTCTAGAAGTTTGATATGGTGTGAATGTGATAAGAAATTCTTCTTCTATCTAAGACAGGGACTGACAATTCAGCCTGGCCAACAGGACACTTCAGGATGTGTGGCCAGCACCTTCAGGCAGACCTGCTGAAAGCTGGACAGGTGGCTGATGCTTTCACACACCCGTGTGCAGCCCCAGGCCAGAAAGGGCAGTGGGACTCAGGCTGGACACCAGGGTACAGCTCCTGCCCCCAGACATCTATCGCATTAGGAATATGGTAATCCTACAAAACTTGGAACAAGCTCCCTTAGCCCAGAGCATGTTTAATTCCTGTTCATACGGGGTGACCGGGGTCTGTTTGTGGGGAGTAAACCCTGTAGGAGATTGCTGCTTTAGAGGCTTTACTCTCCTGGCCTTGGGGGGAGCAAGGTGCACCTCAGTCTAAGAGTTACTAGTTCTCAACTGCAAATAACTCTCCACATTTAAATGTCTAAAGTATTCCTGTCAGTTTTTTTAACCAGTGACTAGCTGTAGTTCAGGCAGTAGAGAAGAAAACTGTGTCATCAGCTTGCCATTAGTTAAGCTGCAGCTGGACCCATCAGGGGCACTTGGCAACTGAGATGCCATTTTAGGATTATAGCATAGACCTCCACTGTGCTTTTGGCTGAGTGAAATAGTGGGTTGTTTAATATTTGAATGACCTTTATCAGATTCCTGGGGAAGTTCACTGTGATGAATCAGAACACATAATACTTTCAGCATTTATGATTTCAGGCTGGGAGAGGCGTGACTCCATTTGTTGCTCTGTTTACTTCTGATTCATTTCATATATTATTTCAGAATTACAAGATAGAGAAAGTTCTTTCTTTTCTTCTAGAAGAACTATTACTCTTTAGGAGCATATTTATTTCATGGGCTAGTGACTCACAGAGGAAAATTTGTAAAGAAACATGTTGAAGCAGCCTTGTATCCCAACCTTAATTCTGTAATCTTCTTTGGAAAAAAAAAAAAATTACATTTTAAAAATTTGCTTTGTGTGTTTCACAAGGTCAGAAAGTTAGCATAGTCCTTGTTTGGGACTTAATGTAGAGTGGTTGCAGTACTCCAAAATCTCTCTAGTCTTCAGTTCTTCCGTAAAAGGGTTAGTTGAGTTGCAGCAAACTACCTTTGCAAATGTTTTTGAATATACATACATACACATATGTCTACATATACACATGATCATATATACTGTGCAGTGGAAAAATCTTTACAGATTTGTTAAACCTTCTGACAGACAGTTCCTGTCTATAGTGACTGCATTTCAAGATCTGTGGCTGATGGTAGAAAACCATGTAAGTACTAGAATTCGTATTTGACCATCTTTCGGAAGTGGCCAGTGACCTATTTGTGATAACCCTTCCTTAAAATGTCTCATTAAAAAGCTGTGTGTGTGTGTGCCCACACATCTCTTTTCTATGATTTCTGGTCTGTGCTCCCCCACCACTCCAGTGAAAGTGTGCTACCAGAATGGGCACTAAAAGTATTGGTTTGGTTTGGTTTGGTTTGGTCTGAAGTATCATTCATGCTCTAACCTCAGATAGGGTCTCTTTAAAGAAAAACAGGGCTCACATTCAAGCAACAGATCTCCTGAAGTCTACCTGATTTTAAAATATATTTCTGTGGGTTTTAATTATCTATAAAATAATTAAAAAAAAAACAACACACTGTTCCCAAACACTTGCTGCACGCCAGGCAGGGAGGGATAGTTGTCGACGTTAATGATTCACAAGTCCTTTCCCTGACATAACCACTTGGTTATTACTAAGCAGAAGAAAGTGTCTACAGCTGTGTGCCCCAAGATTATTTTTTGGATGTGCCAATGCTATTTTCCATCTCTGCCATTGCTATGAATATCAATGTTAATATGGAATTGGGTTTTATGTGGAACAGGAAGAGCATTAGGATTTTGATCTCCTTTGTTTGTTGTTCTGTTCTTTACTTGCTCAGAATTACTTTTACATTTGCATTTGACATTTCTATCCATAATACCTATGAAATTAAGTTCAAAGTTTTAATACCGACAAGCAACACTCTGATGAGCTTTCACATTTCAGTGAAAGAGACAACATTATTAGACAGGATGTTTTTGCCTTTTCTTTTCCCCCCTCAAGAAAAGACAAATGTCGCAAGTGGCAGTTTTGTCTCTCTTCTCTGAGCAACAGAAGACAGGAAACCTCACGTTCAAGACTGTAACCTGTCTATTTAGAAGGATAGGTTAATGTGATAATATTCATTGTACCAAAAATTTGTTTGGATAATATTTCTTTGTGCTTAGATTAATTGCCTCATGAAGTTAGAGAAATCACGCCTCCCCTTGCTGCTTAACTTGAAATAGTAAACAAACATGCAAGCTTAAGCTACATTCTTGTGAATGTTGAGATATAAGTATATAATGACTAAGGAAAGTATATATGACTAAGGAAAGGTTGCAAATATAGACAGACTACAACCGATGTTCATTCAAATAAGTAAAGTTTTGATTAGTTCCCCCTGCAGCAATTCCAGATGAGACTATATCTTTGGATATCACATGAATAATTTGATGAAAAACTTGATTTTGTTTTATTCTGATGTTCCCGTATTGCTTATGAACTTGCTCTTGCTTACACAGCCCTACAATATTTGCTACACATATCTATGAATGAGAAGTGCGTTGACACCAATCACTGTTTGTCCCGGGTGTCTAAGCGAGATAAATAATTTCAAAATACAAATAAAGTTTTATAAGCCATGCATGAACTGAGTATATTTTTTTAGGTAAAACAGAGATTATAGAGTCTTATGCAGAAGAATATATGTTGTGGAAAAAGGTGATTTTTTTTTTTTTTGTAGAGGTAATAATGCATTCAGATGTCATTGCCAATTTTTATAAGAAGATTGAATAATTTTCCTGATTATAATTTTATTTGGAGGAAAGTATAGAGGGAGATAGAAGGCTATTATTATTTGCAAGGTGTCTGCCTGTGAATCAATAAATAGTTCAATCATAAAGAAAACTAGGTACTTATATTCATTTAATGGCAACTTGGTCCTGTTTCAGAAAACATAAGTGTAAACAAAACCTCCAGTTTAATTTTGCTGCTGAAATAGCCTATTCCTTTGTGTGAAAATTCCTAGGGGACATGTATGGTCAATAGCTGGGAAACTAAAATGTGTGGGGTTTAATATATTTTGACGTTTGTCTGGTTCACGAAATAATTAATTTTATGCATTAAATGCTAAATAGATTTAGGTTTCAAGCTGGAGAGATGTTTCAGATAGTAATGAATTGTTTGTCGAAAGGAAAATGAAGCTTGTGTGTTTTCATAAAAACAAAGGACACAGGATTTCATAGGAAAGCAGGTGGTGTTCAATATATTCATTACATGTCTGGAAAGAATGATGAAGCAGGAGGTGAAACAGATGAAATAATGGCACAGGTCACTGTCTGAGACAGGTTATTCAAGGTAATAGAATTATATTTCATTAAATTGTGGATTTTATTATTTGTAAATTCTCTAATTGTATTATTTTTCTTCTCTTCTGCTTATTGTTAGGATACTTTGTCATTCCAAATATCCATACTGTGCTTTGGTATAGAATACTTAGTTTAAAGACAGCACTTTTTATTATATTTCACCTCTACATGTAGTCAACAAGAGGAAAACCATACTTTTTTAATACACACATCACAGCATTTTTTTTCCTAGCAGCTTATAATGACATCTTTAAATTATTATTAAAAAATTATATTATTTGACTTTTTTATTAATAAATCAAAAGGAAAAAAAACCAAGAAATTTAACCATCTCCTAAGAAATTTGATAGTTACTACAGAGTTGGAAAAATCTGTTACAAATAGCCATTCTTTAGTACGGATGCATTATTAATTCCATAATACTTTCATTTTATTTTTTCTTTTTTCCCCACAAGTATATTTTGCATATTTAATAGGTTTGGTAGGTTTTTTTGTAGTTAATTCATTATGTGAACCAAGAACATTTTGCATTTTCATTTTACACATGCTTTTCAAACAAGAGCCAGCTTAATCTTCACTGTCATTCCATTTCCTTCTTGAGACACAGGATGTTCAAAAAGTATTCATTTTCCTAAAAATCGACTCTAAGGTTTCTCTTCATTTCTGTGCTATCCCCCTTCCTCTCCCCAAATACTGCTTGACAAGTTGCTAGCAGCAAAGGTCAAAGTGCATAATTACGTTGCATTTTCTGCAGCTCTCGCGTGCTGCAGTGCAGGTGAGAAAAGGGATCTGGAAAGGAGCCGTGTTCAGGATCCAGGTCACTAACACAGAGTGGCTGGGCAGAGGAAGAGAACTCGACTGATGTGATGTGAACTTTACCAAAAGCATCCTCCCCAGCCATCCAGCTGGAGGCAAAGGCTTTGTGCATGTTGCCTCCAGCAAAATGCAAGCGAATTAGTCAGGAGACAGTGGGAAGAAACTTGAGGATTAATGTAATTTGGAAAGGGTCATTAAAAAAGTTCTCAGTGATTCACACAGCATTAAGGAATTATCATGGTCAGAGCGTTGGTGTTTCATAAAGCTGGCATACTTTATTCAGCAGTATGCCTATAGGTAAATGTATAAACTGCTTGAATAAAAAAATAAAAAGCAGTTTAAAGGTTTAATCCATCATTTCTGTCAAGATAATATATTTTAAATTTTTGGTATTAAAATATTCAGAAGAATATGGAATTAGTTCTAGAGTTAAATTAATAAATCATGGTGGTTGAAAATATGCTTTCACTGTTAGAATTTATGGAGTGGCAAGGCTATTTCAGGCGAATGCAAGACATCAGATTGTGACCTTTTACTAAACAAGCACTTCTTGTAATTGTAATTGCCTTGGGCTAGTGAATGCTACTGTTACACTCTTTTTCACAATAATTGTACATGTACTTGAAAAGATGTGTCATGTATCTTGAATGCCCAATTTACAATAGTTTGGTATGATTACAGCTAATTAAATCAGATGGGAAAACTGTACTTAATCATGTTAATTACTTGAATGAAAAGATACAGAAATTTGTGGATAAGACCTATAAAGTGTTTCCCACACTCTCACTGTAAGTCCACACTGTGAGCTTTTTCTTTTTTCTTTAAGTTTTATATCCTGTATTGTTCACAGTTTGGGGAAACTTGATGTTTTTTCTCTTGTTTTTGTCTTGTCTCTTGATGTTTTTTCTTCATTCTAATATAGAATTAAGTATTTCTTTTTCATTTATTATGCAAGGATTTCTTTTCAAAATATCTAAGCCAGTGGTGCCTACCAAATAAAATTTTAAAAAACCAACTTCCATTCCTAGTGAAACAACCAACTTTAGAAGAGCTCCATGATGCATTAGTTTGCTCAGTGAACCTGTTAATTACAGATAAAACAGAAGAACAGACTACTGGTTTTGCACCAGCTGACACATTGTGAACCTGGCCTCACGTTGGCCCAACTGACCCAGAGGCAGAGCTTGCTCTCTCTAAACCTGTGGGGAAGTTGTAAGCACTGCTCATGATTTTAGTGCAAGTCATCTACATCTCCAAAGAGCTGTGGGTCCTAAACACAGACACAATTTAAAAATCTGTGGAAATTATTTCTGCTGAGAAGTTCAATGATTGAATGTAAAATGCAGAGAAATGTGCTGAGCAGTAGGAAAATATTTAAGAAAAATTAATATATTTGAGGCATTAATTTATTGACATAATTAGTTTAACACTTTATTTATAACCAAATAATTGTCAACAGAGGAAGGACAATGTGGGTTTTTCACATTATAATTTTCACTTCTCAAAACCAGCACTTTTTTCTGCTTATAGACAGAAGATAATAGACAGTCTATTATATTTCCATGAATGTCCTACTTTTTTTAGCGGTCAGTGTTATTTTTCTACTTATTGTTCCAACTTTTAGCCATCCCAGAGCTACAGAATTGTGACATTGTCGTTGCTAACCCCATCTGACCATCAACAATTTATTTATATTTATTTTGAAATAACTATATAGCCATCAATCTATCTTTTCCATATTCAACTCCTGTCTTTTGCCATTTGCATATGTCCAAAACACAACAAGAAATACACATTAAACCTACTTAAATATCTGGGAAGGATGGGAAATGGAGAAGCTAAAACACATCTGCAGACTATACAGACAACAGGTTATGCAGAAGAGTACAAGAGTACAATGCTTATCAATGAGGTAAAATCATTTTACTAAGTGCACCTTAAGGTGCATTTACAATAATAAAAATGCTAGCATGCATATAAATGTTCTCAGAATGTATGATTGCTCTTAAATTCAAAGTAACATTTTCTGAGGCTGATTAATAAAATAAAATCTATTGTATGAAATAGTTCTTGAGATTAAAAACATATTTTAAATGTTCCTAAGTCTGCTGCCAATGCTCTGCTATTAATAACTTGGCTATCACTTGCAGGCAGCCTTTAGTAAGTCTGTTTTTTTCAAAAAATGACAACACATGGCAGAGAAATTGGCTCTTATTTTCTTTGCAAAAAGTTTAGCAGTGAAAAACCTGTTTCAGAAAAGTTTGGAAGAGTTTCGTACTCTTGGGAGCTCCTGTGTCAGAACTCCAGCATGAGGCTGTTCTCTCATGGGCAAAGCAGAGGTGGATGAGAACTAAACAGCCTCCTTTCCTCATCCAAAACATCTTTATCAAAGAAAATAGGCATGATGAAAAGGAGGATTAAAATTTATTAATATAACAAAAATTATTTTTTGAAGTTTCCTAGAACAGGAGCTGGTAATCTTGCCCTGTTTTGAGCAGGGGTTTTGGACTAGATGACCTCCAGTTCTTTGAAGCCTCACTTAGCTTTGACTCTGATATTTCACACAATAAGGGCACACTTAGAAACTCTCTTTGAAATATCCACATGTTGATGAGGTATTCTGATTAATATTTGAATAGGGCACCTGGTATTGAAAAATTTACAATTTTTCATTGACTCTTTTCAAAAGTATTTATTGCATGCAGCCTGCTTTTAATAGCTTTACAATTTTTTTTTATGAAATATGTTTTTTTAAATCTGTCCAACTTTACACCAGACAATTTTCTATCATGATTTTCTATATACTCTTTATTTTTTTGCTTTTCCTTGCATTGTTTTTTTTTTTTCTTCTCTGGTGAATATGGTTTGGTTTCATTTGAAATTTGTACCAAGGGTAAATCTTCTCCTTTCCTGTCTTTCCCTTTAAAAAAATAAGAAAGTAGGAGCAAAAAAGATGTGAATGTATCAAGGAACATGCATTCACTGAGACTACTTTTGCATTCCCCATTTGCTTCCTAGTATGATGTCTTCCCCTGGAAAATTACCGTGGCATGGCTCCAGAGTCCTTCCACACCAAAAATTCTTTCAATTTCTTGCTTCTTGATTTCTGATAGTTTGAATCTACCTGGTACTTTAAAGTCAATTCTACTCTCAGAAAGAAATCCCAGAAAAATCTATCTGGCTTTGAATAATTTTTATTATTTTAATTACTTATATTTTCGTTGCTGTCATAAGTAAAATATATTTATTTCAAATTTATCACAAGTGAGTCTGACTGAATAATACTTAACCTGTAGCATATTGATAAATATTTTTGAAATATGCATGAAGGATAAAGATATACATATGGAATATGTTTGGGACCCCACCAAAAATAAGTTCACTTGATAAATTCACTTCTATAAGTAGCAAAGCAATAGTAGGGGGAAAAGCTCCAAGTGCTGCAAGTTGCACCCATACATCAAGCAGATCATTTCACTAGAAATGTGTGATGTTGTGTTTTCCTCCACTCTTCCTTCTGCAAAGTGAATTTGGGAGTGATTTGCTTTTCTTTCTCTTAATTTTTAGCTCTGAAGACACATGATGTGTAGTCCTAACACAGAAAGCACCCTCGAGTTTCCTTTTTTTGGAGTGCTTTTAAACCTCCATTGTGGTGGGGTCTGCATTAGTAATCTGTGATTAATTCACTCAATGACTAATCTGAGTTAGTACTCTTGAGCCTACTAAGCTTGCCACCCTCCAGGCTGAGGAACCATTCCCTGTTACATCATCTTTTACTGCATGTTCCCCAGTAATCAGCTCTGGACAAATACAATGAGATTTACCTGAATTTATTAGACAAAAAAAAAAAAAAAAAAAAAAAAAAAAA
>VZSE01003765.1:184912-239273 GCA_013398275.1 Promerops cafer | reverse complement strand
AAAAAAAAAAAAAAAAAAAAAAAAAAAAAAAGCTGAACAGAAGGGAAGAAAGCAGAGAACACCATAAACATGACATTTCTCAAACTGCTTAAAAAAAAAAAGGAATAGTAGTTACCCTTTTTAGTNAAAAAAAAAAAAAAAGAGTAGTAGTTACCCTTCTTAGGTTTTTTGAAAAATAGTGTCATTATTTATTTTTCTGCACTGATTTGCTACTTTCAGTGTTTCTTCCCAGGATTATATATTATGAATCAGGCATGAAAAGGGCCTGATGTAGCTTTTGAAGTCCTAATGAAACCCATTTGCAAGAGTAAAACCTATGACACCTGTATTGTGTATGATACAACACCAGAGACATATTCCATGTGTGCCACTAACAAATGTTACAGGTAAATTAAACCTCTGAAGGAGGAAACAATTTTTGGATCCTCTCTGTAAGAAGTTACAAGGAAGAAAACAAAAAATATTGTAATTATATACAGCAGACATGTAACTCAGAAATAAAATGTTAGAACTTTCATTATGGTTTTGACAAGACTTTTGACTCTTTATGCGTAACACAGGTCAGTCTAATTCTCCTAAATGCCAGATATCTGTGGTGTACAATGGTAATGTGATATCCAGAGACTCTGAAGATTCATCTAATCATGAAAATCCATCTGCATATTTTAGTAACTAAAATATAGACCTTGCTATGTTTACTGTGAGGGTGGTAAGAACTGGAGCAGGTTTCCTGGAGAAGTTGTGGATGCCCTGTTCCTAGAAGTGCCCAAAGTCAAGTTGGATGCAGCTCTGAGCAACTTGGTCTAGTGGAAGGTGTCCCTGCCTGTGTCGAAGGGGTGGTAGAACTGGATGATCATAGAGATTCCTTCCAACCCAGCGTGTCTCCATGAATGTAATGTAGGAGCAGAAGGTACCATCTGTTGTTCATTTGACTCAGGACATCTTTTTTTCTTCCTCTGATAATGTAGCTGCTCTCCTGTCTGTGGAGGCCTTGTGCACTAATCTTTATTGCCTAAATATTAATAGGACTGTTTTTATTACTGGGAATTTGAAAGTATTAAACGGAGTTGTCAGACTGTTGGACAGACTATTCCCAGACAGTGAACTACATAGAAAATATATGTCTGTTGCTGCTGGGTAATAACTTGTACTTGCCTTTTTTCTCTCTTTAAAAGACCCATAGTCATGTAACATAATAGCTACTACACACAGCTGTTTGTGGAAAGAAAATTTGTTCTTTGCTATCAAAATGGAACACAAGGATGAAATATTTCTGAGAAACAATCCCTCAATCAATATAAGAATGTGTATTTTCTCATGAAAACAAACTTTTCCTATTCTCTCTGTAATTTTTATTTGTCATCTGCAAAAATTGATACAATTCTGATTTGATCTTTTTCATTATCTAGTTCCTTATAAAAACAACTTCATTTCTTATAGGAGTGTTACAGATCTACATTTTAAGATCCATACAGGTTTGGGGGCTTCTGTTATCTTGTATTTGAGATGACAGCTAATTTTCTCATTTCACTAGCATGGCATGTAATGTACTTTGAACATTCAGAGAAAAGTCAGCCATATAAACAGAAGCTAAGAGTATTTGTATGCAAAATGGGTTGTGCTACTTTCTACACAGACTCTGCATTCCAGATTTCTTATCCATTGGGAAAGAGTTTAACTTGCTAGAAAATTGCATTTTTCCAAAAAAACTTTACAGGCAAGTCACTTGTTTTATGGGGATTTAGATTCCTGCTCCTAGATTTATACAAGGATTATGGCACCAAGTAGGATTTACAAAAGCATAGGAATTAAACAAAGGGAATCCATAAAAAGTTTTTGAGAACTGATATGACAGTTGGACTCCTAAGTACCTACAACATTTTTGGGAACTGGATGAAGGCTCCTGAATCCCTGGTGATATGATGTAGTAAGTACTGTGCAGTGGCATGGAGCTCAAACACTAGAAGCGGCATGGATTTTTTAGCAGTGCACCCTTCCCTTGCTCACCAGCACACATTACTGAACCTCTGGAATAGAGTATTTTAGCCTAGACAGTGTCCTTATATGTCCTTTCTAATGGGGATCCTCTGTATGACACTGAATAGTGCCTTGTAGACAAACTCTGAAATAGATCAGAAAATTCTAACATATTTAACTAGGCCCTTCGCTGACAAAGTTTGGAGTTTGCTGTACAGACAGTATATACACAACTAGGGTGGATATTTTTATGCACCAAGCATTAAATATGGTTGTGTAATCACCAGCTCTGGTAACATTTCTGCAGACCAAATGTTTATAATGTCTAATCTCTGTTTGTTGCCAAGTAACCGTATGATATGTGCTAATATAACATCTGCCATACTGGGTTTGTAGACAGAGCTTTATTTAAAGCTTGGCACATTAAATGGACAATATGTGTCAGATATTATTGTTCTCAGGCATGTTCTTCTCCATCTCCTTACATGGACTGTGTAACCTTTTTTGGTTTTCATTTCCTGTGGTAGACCTTGATTTCCTACCATGCTGCAAACCAGAAAAGGCATGGAAACAAAACTGGACAGCTGAGACTTCAGACAAGATTTGTGTAGACATAATGCAAACCTGAAGTCCTCTGTGCCAGGGTGTCTGCTGTTATGATGGAAGGATCTGTACACACAGTATAGAACCAGGCACAACATCTGTGTGATAAACTTTGGAGCTCTACAGTGCAATTTGCACGGCACGTCCCCCATCCCACCTTCTGCACAGACACTAGGTACTCAGGATACTCACGGAATTCTCCAGGCTTTCTAAACCTGATTGCACAGTACAAATATTTGCTAAAAATTATATAACAAGTGGAGACCTGCTAGAGATATTTTAGTCTAATCATCTGCTCAGAATAGGGTCAGAGAGGGCAGGCTGCTGAAGGTTATGTCCAGTTGGGATTTAAATCTCCAGTGATGTCGAGACAGTAAAGTATCTCTGGGCAACCTGTTCCTGTGGGTGACCACCTATGAAGTGAATAATATTTTTTTATGTTTAAATGGAATTTCCTGTGGCTTTTTTTTTTTTTTTCCTGTGCCATTGCCTCTTATCCTGTCCCTTTACCCTGAGAAGAGTATGGTTCTGTTATCTTGACTTCACCTATCATGGCTTTTTAGACATGGACAAGATCCCTTTGAGGGACTCTCTTCTCCAGGCTCAGTAGTCCCAGCTCTCTGGGTCTCTCCTTGTCTGAAATGCTCCAATCCCTTAGTCATCACTGTGGCCCCTCACTGCCCTAATCCCTGTATGTCGATATCTCTCTTGGGTGGGAGTGTTCAGAGACAGGCTCAACACTCCAGATGTATCTCATCACAGCTGAGGAAAGGAGAAGGATCACCTTCAACCCACTGGCCATGCTGTGCTTGATGCAGCCCAGGTGCTGCTGATCTTCACTGCTGCAAGAGCACAGTGCTGGCTCACAGCTGACTTGTGTTCTGTGAATCCAAGGTCCTTCCATGCCAATCTGATTTTCAGCTGCTTGGCTTCTGGCCTGTATTGAAGTTTGGGATTATTTCTCCCCTGGGACAGGACTTGGCAATTCACCTTGTTGATCTTTATGAGGTTCCTGTCAGAGTTAGACCATTTCCCCAGCCCCTCAAAGTCCCCCTGAGTGGCAGCAGCCCTGTAGGTCATCAACCTCTCTTCCCAGTTTTGTGTTCCATTATCCAGATCACTAAAGAAGTGCTGAACCAGCACTGATCCTGGTAGTACAGGCTGCCCCAAAAGCTTTGTGCTGCTCATTGCAGCTCTCTTAGTCCAGCAGTTCACTCAGATTTCAACCCATCTCCCTATCCACATAAGAAATCCATTGAGTTTGTCAGTGAGACAAAAGCCTTCCTCAAGTCAAGATAAACAGCATCAGCTGCTGTCTGCAGGTCCACTGAGCCCATCATCTCATCACTGAGGGCTATCATGTGGGTTAAGCACAATTTTACCTTTGTAAATCCATGCTGAATATTCTTAATCATCATCTTGTTCTTAATAATCTTGGTGATGGTTGTCAGTACGGTTTGTTCCATCATCTTCTTAGGGATCAAGGAAAGGCTGGCCAGCCTATGCTGCCAAGATGTTCCTTCTAGCCTTTCTTGAAGATTAGGAGTGATATTTGCTTTCTTACAGTCCAAAATCTCTCAGCTTAAAAACAAAACCCTTGTCTCAATGGAGTAGGTCAAAAAAAGCTGCCCAATAGGACAGAAAAAAACATGTGCACTCAATGAGAAGTACAAAAAGAAAATAAAAAGTCTTCTTATTGTTCATGAAAGTGTAATTTTTTTCAGTTTTTAGGTCACAAGAAACTATAGTATGTCCAAATCTCTAGCAGAGCAAAGACCGATTCAGAAGACTAAACCTCTGAAATTACTTGGAGAACAAAGTAATTGTTCTAATCTTACAGGTCTAAGACAGAAACCGAATACAGAGAATGAGAGCAGGTCAACGTTTAAATCAGATGATTTTTAAATAGAGCAACAGAATTAAAAGGTTGATACAAATCCTGAAAGAGAAAACTATGAAATATGTAAAATCTTTAATTGCAACGCCTTTAAATGTCACCTCACTGGGAGACGAAGTAGTCAGGGTACATAGGGTCCTCTTCTCTTTAAAAGGCCTCCTCAGAGGCTGAGAAATCTTACTTGGAAATGTCAGCATTCTCAGCAGATTTATATCAGATTTAATGATTAAAAAAAATAGAGTATCTAGAACTTGTCTTCAAAGATCATGAGCTAGTGTATATCCAAGAACTATCTGCCCTAACTCCAAAAAAAATGAAATAATAATAAAAGCAAGGAAGGAATAAGTTTCCCAATATTACCATTCATTTCCTAAAATCATTGTTCTACTGATGCTGTCTTCAGTGGGGTACTTGAAATTGTGGCTGAAAAATCTTCCTGGCGGAAAAGGAGCTGGGGATGCTGGTCAACAGCAGCTGAACGTGAGCCAGGTGTGCCCAGGGGGCCAGGAAGGCCAAAGGCACCTGGCCTGGATCAGCAATAGTGTGGCAGCAGGACCAGGGCAGGGATTGTTCCCCTGTACTCGGCACTGGTGAGGCCACACCTCAAATCCTGTGTCCAGTTTTGGGCCTCTCACTACAAGAAAGGCATTGAGGGGCTGGAGAGGGTCCACAGAACAGGCATTGGAACAGGAGGTACTTAAAAAACTTGTAGATGTGGCACCTAAATTTTAGGGGAAAATTTTAATGATTGTAAAAGTATTGAGGACAAGAAATAATAGTAAATATTTAAATTCAGTGACAAGTATGAAGGTAGGGCTGAAAAAGAAAATTTATGTATCACTGAATAATCAGACTGTATAAATGAGAGATTCTTGGGGGTCATCTGGGAAGAATAATAATTGTTAAAAAAATGTATTTTTTTTCTAGTCACAGAAGTTACAACCTTATGATACTTCCATTCCCATATTTTCTGTGTTTTTACCTAGAGATAAAAGGAAGGAAAACAGGGTAGGGGAAGGATATGAGAAGGCAATCTAGGATGATATGCAGAGAAATTTTAATAGTGTGTTGCAGAATGCTTGCTTGATGATAATGTATTAGTCTGGCTTTTCTATAAGTTTGTTTAAATCATTATTATTTATATAACTCTGTTTTCCTTCATGAACATGACATCTTTTCAGGTAGCCTCGTTGTTAAGGATACTGTATGTGTTTCTATTTCTTTCACAAGCCTTATACAAGGCTTCACAAGGCTATAAACACACCACTTCCCTAAAGACTCTTCTAAACAAAGCCACGAGCTAACATATAAATACAGGAGCAGATTCCCTTAGAGGCTCTAACTGCATTGCTGCTGAATGACATGCTGCTGAGCTGCTTCATTAAGCTGAAACATCAGAGGATCTGCTGGTGGAAATGCTCTTTAATATATCATTTAAGTATTTTGCTAACAAGAGATTTTATTTTCAAAAAAAGCACTGATAATATATAATCTGACTTTTCGTAGCAACAACATTCTTTTTCTTTTCCAGATGATCTGATATCTCTAAGACCCAAGTGCAGAGAAAATTTAACAGACCATACAGATAGACCAGACTTTAGCATGATATCCTTTTCATAAATCTACATAGGAAATCTCATTTCCATTATCTTGCTTTAGAATAAGTTTCATACAAAACAAGTGGTGTAGTGTAGAGAAACTGTAGGCAAGAGAGAAAAAATATTTTGGATATTTTAGATACTTTATATTTGGCTTTCTGTATTATGGGTCTCTTTTTTGTTTGTTTGGGGTTTTTTGTGGGAGACAGGGAATCCTGTTGCTATAATTAAAAAATCTTTTCAAATCAAAGCTTTGCTTTATTCCTTCCCTTTTTCTTTATAAGATCAATACATCAATCCTAAATCTGCCACACAGAAAGAGACCAAGAGCCTCTCAAGATGTTAGGCTGATATTTCACTCAATAGTTTAACTACATATACTCTTTTGTTCTTTTGTACTTCAAGACTGCAAAAACATCTGCCATGGCAGTATTTTGATTATTTGTGCTTTTTCCATGGAGATGATCTCTGGCAAATGTCACTGTGTGTTCAAGAAAACTAACATCTCCTCTGAAGTCATAGGGATAGCACAAGTGTCACATCAGATTCAATTAGAGATGAGCAGATAATGAAAACCCCAACATCTGGCTGCATTTGCTCTTCTCCAGTATTTAGTGTGTTGTTAAACTCAGGGGACTCACAGGCTTAAAACATTTTAAAAGCTTCTTGGAAATATTCTTCCCATCTTTTAGATTTCATTTTAGCAATGTCTCTTCTCAATATGCATCATGAAAACTTTTGCAACCTCTTTATTGAATACAGGTTTAGCTGTTTCTGGACTTTCTTTTAGGAAGGGCTGATATTCTATTCAAAGCACTATAAAGGTTTTTTTGAAAAAAATCTCATTGAAAAAATTAAAGATAATAGCCAGTTAGGGAAAAACATCAGAAAAAATTATTTGGTGTGAGAAATAAAAATAATTTTCATTTATATGCCCAAAGCAGTAGCGGTGGGGAATTGTTTTTTTGGTTTTTGGGGTTTTTAACTTGTGGTAAGGAGAAGACAATGAGAAAGACATAAACTGAAAGGAGAGACATTTTTGTCTTGCAATGCAAGGTTTATGGGAACATTTCAGAAGATAAAAGCTGATCTTCAGTCAGTCATAGTGGAATCTAAGACACATTAGACACCTCATTTACTGTCATATGCCTATGGCTTCCACACACATGTCTTCAGTGTGTTTATATGTATCTGCCCTCAGTTTGAACTGCTTGATTCAGCATTCACACAGTGAGGCAGAATATTCTGACAGGGCTGCTGTGCAATTCATGGCACATGTGACTTGAAATGATGCCCTTGTTAATGAAAACTAATCTGAATGCAACTAAGAGCAGAGATTTAAGGTTGTTAGAAGTCTCAAGCAGGTATAAAGAATTCCGTTCTTATGAAAGACCTTGCCATATATTTAGTTTTTAAAAGGCATTGATGTCTCTATTGATAGATCTGAACACATAGGACTATATCTATGTAAGGAGAAATAAGGAAAAAAAACTAGCATCCTTGCATTGCATTAGTTTTTTTGTTCAGCTCATATTTACTCTGAGGAATCTGAGTTCTCAGTATCAATATTCATCTGGACAGTGACTGTGTAGATTAATGTTTCAAGACTTCAGCTTCAGACTGGAAATAATTAATTTTATTGCAATCTACTGTAGACTAGTGCTACTGCATTTTCTTTTACAGACATTTCTATTAAAATGTCTTTTACAGACATTTCTAAAAAAAAAAAAAGTATACATCAAAGTTTTTCAAGGCACTGCAATTATTAAATAGAATGCTATAGTTTTTCCTTCTATTGTTATAATTACTTATGATTCCTGAATATGGCCATCAATGTCAACTTTTCATAACTGATGGCTTTCCAACAATAGTGCTTTATTTTCAGAACCCTCTCATGAAGTAGACACTTTAACATAGCAACCTAAATCCAAATCCATTGTTTTACTCTAGGTTCAAACCTTCTCTGCTGAGAAGGTTGGTATAAGATAATCACGCCTGAAAATTCTTGAATAAATGTTCATATGAGGTAGTTGGAAGGGTGAGTGCACCCCACGCACTTCACAGCCAGGCCCAGGACAACTCTGAGAGCAGGCAGAGCAGGCAGCAGTGCCAGGCACAGCCGCAGAATCATAGAGTGGTTTGGGTTGGAAGGGACTTCAGACATTATCTGGTTTTAATCCTTCTGCCATGGACAGGGTCACCTTCCACTAGACCAGGTTGCTCAGGGCCCCATCCAGCCTGGCCTTGAACACTTCCAGGGTGGGACAGCCACGGATTCCGTGAGCAACTTGTTCAGCTTTATAGCCAGGCAGACCTCCTCTCTATTCGCCTCAGACATCCCTGCCCTGACAGAAGCACCTTGTCTTCACAATTATCTGCCTATGACAAAATTGGAACACCAAATATAGGATAAAAAGAAACACAAGCTCAGAAAATTAGCAAGAAAATACATGGGAATGAGGAATTCTTTTAAGTTTCTATACACAAACCAAGAGATGGAGTCTTTTTGAACTGTGTGTTGAATTCAAAGAAACAGCCCAGACTTCATGAAAAGAACTCCATGTCTCTGATGCCCTTTGATTTCAAAGTGTAGGAATATTTTCCCTTTGCATAGCAATGAATTCTTCCCCCTATTTAATCCTGTGCTGTAGTTACAATATCTTCCAGGGACATGTCAGTAATTTTTTCTAAAAATTGTCTAAGTTCATAAACATAAGAGGCTTAATCTCATTGCGTTATCTCAAATCTCAGAAAGATCAGAAGGATTTTCATCCTCAAAATGTAGTTTTTACTTCAATAAAACATTTGAACCAGAAATGTTCTAAAACATATATAACTCAGACTGGACAAGTAAGGCAACTATTCCTGTGACTTTTTGCCTGGAATGTAATGTCCAGACAATATACTGGCTTTCTTATTTGCAGACAATTCCACATAACCCTGTCTTCCTCCTTCCTTAAGATATTAAAACCTTTTGTAGTTATTTTCAAGGGAGAATCCAAGAGCACTTCATAAAAGACCTAGGTCTTTGGAATTACAGTTTTTCTATTATAAAGCTCATGCATTTTGAGGCAGCTCCATTTTGATGTCCAGATTAGTGCTATTTGGATATACAGGTTGAATTAAGATTTCTTCATTGCATGTGTTAAAATCTAACAGTTGGCTGGTCTCTCCTAATAAAAGTGCTTTGCACAGAGCAAGGGTATGTACCTATCATGTGATCACATTCATCTAAAGCTAAAGCAACAGCGTAGGAAGAGGAGTATGGAAGTCAGTGGCTGATGTGAAAATATTATTTTCTGGCCCGTTTCCAGCAGGGTGACTGACTGTGGTGGCTCTCGCTTTCATTACCGCAAGAAAAATTGTTCTATATATTTTAAATGTACATCCAATCTGATAGACATGGAATGTGAATTTAGTCACTTTTTCTCTGAGCAGGGTCAATATGTCTGCAGCTGACTAGTATCTCTGAAGTTGTATATTAATTTTTAATAAATCTTCAGAATTGGTTACTTCACCTTTTTTTTTTTTTAACTTTAGTTTACTTCAAGTTTGACACATATTTGTTTTCAAACCATTCATCAATGGTGGTTCAGAAGGCAAACATAAGATGAGCTGTAAACTTGATTTATGATCAAACAACTTTCCTTTAAAAGGCAATGACCTATCAATCCCCATTGTTTTTAAAGAGGAATATACCAATTTTGATCAAAATGACTTCTTGACTCTAAAGTGGGGGAGCGGTGCAGGGAGGAGCAAGGGTGGTGAAAAACAAAAGGAAAGAATAACGTGAGAAGAAAAGAGAAAGAAAAGAACAAGATGGAGGGAGGGAGAAAGGGAGAAGTGAATCCATGCATCAGTAGATAATAATATCCAGGAACTAAGATTCTTGCCAAGAGACTTGAGAATTCCCTCATGCAAGAATAGGAATCCGAGCACTCTGTTCCTCCTGTGTGACAGCCACGCTGATAAGTACTATCTGGTGGGAAGAGGATCTTCTCTTTATATTTTTAAACATATTCAAAAGAATTTTTGTTCTTTGCATACAGTACAGAACAGGAAGTGCTTTCAAGTCATGGGTATTTTTGTAGGACACGAAAATTATTGCCTTCTTGCATCTATTTATAAAAAAAAAGAATAAAAAGTATTTAACTTATTTAAGAGACCAGATGTAGTTGCGAGTTTTATAAATTTTGTTTGGTTCTTGCTATTTAGTAAAAGTTTAGGAAGAAAGGATTAAATTATGCTTTTGCTGTTCAATTTAGTAGATAACCATGGCTCAATACATCCGTCTGAAAAATAATATTGATTTAGAATAATCTCACATGGCACAGTTAAGTCATTCCCCATGATTTTAAGGATATGAAAAAGCTTATAGGAGACACATAGGTCTACTCCAGTGTTTCTAAACTAAATAATGATTGCAGTAACTCTGTGTTGTCCATTAATATTGCTATCTGTGGAGAGTGTACACTTGAGAGGTGTAGAGGCAGCTAGAGAAATTCCCACCTCTGCATCAGTCCACTGGAATTAATATGCCAGAATGTATTTACATACATTTTCAGGCTAAGAACTGGATCAAATAACAGACATTAAAGGCCCTGATTGACTGAGGAAAAGTTTCAGATCACCTTGGAAAATTTGATATTTTAAGCACATATAGTTATTAAAATTCTTTTCCTTGCCTATATAACTCATATTCACAGTATTTCCCTACAGTCTAAAGATCTGGAATGTAGAATACCTAAGGATACTTTTCTGGATAGGTGAAGGAGTTGGCCCTGGGAAATGTGATTGCTTATAGGACAGACATACAACAGTGTGAGGTTGTGTGACAGTGTGACATCTAAAGGAATGCAGTGCTGGGACACTTTCCCCAGTTTAGAGTTTTTAGGGTTGCATTGTCTTACGAAATATTAACTCTTACTGGCTACAAACATTGGTAACTATCCCCTTAAAATAAGCATATGACACAATTAACTTCTATTGTATCTTTGTTCTACTATTGATTAGGGTGTTTTGTACTCCTGGGGGATGGGACAGAGTGCACTCTCAGCAAAATGGGAGGGATGGGTGACAAAGTAGAGAACAGCAATGCTCCTTCAGGAAGCCTTGAAAAGTTGGAGAAAATCATGGACTCTAGCAAAGGCAATGTCTTGGTCTAGAAGTGGAATAATCCTGTGCAGCAGAGCAGAACCTGGAACTGACTGAGTAGGAAAAAGCTTTGCATGAATGGTCCTGTCAGCCCAGGTGGACAATAAGTTCAGCATGAGTTGGTGAAGTCCAGCTGCACAGCTCTTGGCAAGAATTTAGCCAGCATGGCCAGGAGGGTGATCCTTCCCAGTCCTGTAGTGTCTGTGAGGCCACCTCAGAAATTTTCAGCTCTTTGCTGTTCAAGAAGACAGATGTACTGAACCAAGCCCAGTGCAGGGCCACAGGGTGGTTGGCAGCTGGAACACCCGAAGTGGTGAAATCTGCATCCACAGAGATGTTCAAAACGTGACTGGATGAGGCCCTGGAACCTGCTCTGTTGGACCTGCTTCCAACAGGAGGCTGGGTCACTCGGCCTCCAAAGGATCCTTCCAGCCTACATGCTGCTGTGATTCTGATACCTCACTTATGTGTCTAATTTATTATTTTCAGTAGCATTTTATTTGTTAAATTATGTATTAAATCTCATAAATTAAACTGGGCATAAATTTTATAATAACTTCATACTTTTGTGGAAGGATGATTTATCTCCACACATCCTGGGCCTATTCACTTAAAAGTAGAAAGTTTCTTAGAGACCTGAGATACAGGATCATAAAAGTAATGTTGATCTTTGCTTAAACTGATAAAAATGCTGGTTTCTAATCTACTTATTCATTGCATTAACTCCACAAGTTACTATATCTCTACTTACAATGAGGGAACTTTGCTCACAGTTTCAAAACAGAGCAACAGTGACTCAAAAGACATTATCTGATGAATAGTAATTGAGTTGAGAATGACAGAACTGCAAAATTAAATTTAAATTCATAGTGGATGTTTAAAAAATGGCAATGTGCTGATGAATTATGAACCTTTACAGAGAAGTTAAGAAATGGGAATGGCCAATTTTACAGTTTAAGAAGAAAATATATTTTGAATTCTTTTCCCTTCCACCCACTTTAGCCTTTAAGAAAAAAAGAAAAAAAAAAGAAAGAGACAAAAAGAGATAAAAAGAATTAACATTGGTGTAAAGAAAAGTAGCAAGCCAGAGATGCCAAAAATCTTTCAGGTCTGTCCAAAGCCTGTAGTGCAGAATGATTTCCCATAGAGACTGGGAGCTGTAAGAAGAATGAGCTAAGAGAAGGTTTGTGGACCAAGTACACATCTTGTACCACTCTACTGGATTTTGATTCATTGCTAGGTCTGATGGGTTAACACCTCTGATACCCAGTGGGTTTATGCTTTTACCATATAAAGGATAATCTCTGTAACGCAGAAACACGGGTTGATAATGGCTCCATTCTGTAATTGTTGCCAAGTTGAAATTAGTGCTTTTAAAGAACGTTGGTAATTTACTAAAAGACAAGAGGAAACATAGTGAAGAGAATGGAAATAAACTTCTCCTGCTATTCCACTGACAGGGGATGAGTGTGTTTAGTAGATTAAGCCCATACACATATGGGTATGTGTGTGTGTCAGTAAGAAAAGGAGCATTGATTTTGACAAGTTGAAGGGAACAAATATTCTAGAGCTATATCAAAATGTCAAATGTATTTTAAATCTGCGACAGCCCATAATCTGTGTTAAAAACTGAAGTATGAATTGATGTTTAAAAGCAGAATATCAAAATGCTGCAGGTGACTAGAAAAGTTGGAAATTTCCCATGAATATTTACTACCAGTATTAAAGGGGAAAAAAAATCTTTTTTTCATATGGCATGCACTCATCTCTCAGATATAGTAGAGTACGCTTGCTAACAACAACAACAGTAGTAATAATCAATGTCACTTCTATGAATTAAGTAGACAGATGTTATATTTAGTAGAATAGGATGGTTTGTATACATGCATGGTTTGAACACATTTCAACAACCTTCAGAAGGTTTTTGACCACTACAAAACTCTTTCTATTCCATTATTGCATAACTTCACTAATATTATTTCAAAGTAGACCAAAAGGGAAAAGGGAAGCCATCATATTAGGAATCTTGATATTATTTCATTGCATCCATTCCTTGGATTTTGCAAACTTAGCCTTTTTCTAGTACTCCAATTTACAAAGTTTCAGTGTTGGTAATATCTTTTCAAATGAAATTTTCATCAAATATTCAAAATTGTTTTACAGTAACCTAATTTATGCTATTTATCTTTTAATGACTATACCTCATAGAAAATATATATACAAATATATACAAAAAGAGAAAATTGCAATGTCTGTGCATTTCTTTTTTTTTTTTTCGGTTGGTTGGTTGGTTGGTTGGTTGGTTGGTTGGTTGGGGGGTTTTTGTTGTTGTTTTTGTTTTGTTGCTTGGTTTTTTGGTTTGGTTTGGGGTTTTTTTTGTTGGAGTTTAAAGAGATTACTTTTTTTAATACAAGGCCTTTTAGCTATATTTAAGCAAAAACATTTACAGCTACTGAAAGCATGAACATTATTGAAACAAAAGAAAAAACAAAGCCTTCTTGAAATAATAGGTATAAAACCAAGTCTTAGTCTACCCAATAATAATCAGAACACTACATATGTGAATTTCTTTCTTTTCTAGCACCACTAACAGATAAACCACCAAAGCTTTTACACCCCTTGGAGAGTAAGCTAACAATTCAGGAGACCCAGTTAGGTAAGTAGTAAACAAAACCTCTGTTCAAATTGTATGAAGGAATTTGATGTGTTAATGTTTGGTAGTAATGTGATGGCATCTTGACATTTATAATTTAATTGAAAAGACATTAAACATACGTTGATTCCATGCAGAGATGTATGATGTATCATCTACAAGATTGTTGTTCACAAAAAAAATCTTAATAATTCATACTAAATGCTAAGTTTTTGGTTACTGATTCTAGGTTTTGTCTTGCTGAAAGTCAACAGTTACAAGAATATATGAACTTTTCTTTCTAAACTTTCCTTTTTCTTTATATTTATACATACTTACTGGGGGATTCATTGGGATTTTGTGATTTAAGTTCTGCTCGGAAGACTTCTGTGCTTTGTTGGCTGCAAAGATATTCTGTAATTACAAAGGTTGTGCTGGGCAAATCATCCAGCAAACAGTAATGCTATCATAATAGCATCTGATAATTCTAAATGTATGGATATTTATGTATAGACGGATGAAGAGAAATTGATGCATGAAGAAAGCATTTTGTTTCACTGTTTTTAATCTAATGGATGGTGGGTATGATTGGTCACTTTAGTGTGCTACTGCTGCAGAGGTAATGAAGGCTCCAAAACTGAGTGCATGAGCTACTAGATTTTGCAGGGTATAGCAATTTATCTCTTTTGTGGATTGGCAATGAGGGTAACTTGTAAGAAACAAACAGTAGGTTACACTGGAATTATGCTTTAGTGTCAGAACAGTAACCTATTGATAGATTTTCTGGCGTGTTGGCTACAGGCGAAAATGGAAAGCAATCTGGTGGAAACAAATCTCGTAGGAAAATATATATATAAATCTCATAGAAAAAATACTGCAAGTAAAGCTCAGTACATTCTTCAACACAACATCAGAAAAAGCAGAAGGCTTGCAAATTAATTCTGACAGTCATTGGCAGAGCATTTTATGGTGATTACCAGCTTACGCCTAATAGTGGCCAGAGAATAACTCATATTTTCTTTGATATTAATAAACTATTACTTTGAATGATTCAGGATATCCAGGTAAGTTTCTGATATGCTGACATACAGATTTTTTTAGAAACTATTATACAGAAAAGGAGACGTAGCATGTTTCCTTTTAGAGCTACTTTCTATTGTTCTAAAGTTATTGTTTCTGATATACTGACTCAGAAAGTCTTTCCTGTATGCCAGTCCTAAATGATTTTGTGTTGTTTGAACACGAGACTAGGGAACACAGAAAAAAGTGTCTGTACATTTGTTTTTTAACTAATGCTGCTTACTGAGATATTTTTGATGAAAAAAAAAGAAAAACCAAAATCAAAAGGCAGAACCTTTCTGGGCTTTGATGTTGTCCTGCTAAATATACTGTATGGTGAGACTATTTCAAGAAGAGTGTAATTATTAATGGCTAGCTAGAGGCTTTTTGTCTATGAGTTTTAGAATTAATCTCAGTTTTGATTTCTCATAGTTCAAAGAAACATATCAAATATTTTGAAGAGAGCTGGGCTTGAAGAAGATATTTTTCAGAAAACTAAATAGCTGTTGGTGAATATAAAAGTGTTAACTTGAAAACATCACTTTCAGACACAGATGGGAAAGTCTGACCATAAATTAATGTGAAGTTACAGTACTTAGCCTTATATCAAGAAACTACAAGAATATATTAATTTGTTGTTTAAAAGCCCATGAAAAACCTGTGAGAACTGGAACAAGTGAAAAAAATTGATAGTTCCCTAACATGAAAACTGTGTTTTCTGCTCTTAGATTTAATGCCTTGGTCCTGCTGGATAACCTTCAAAAGGTCTATGTTTCCCTGAGGAAAGCCAGTGTTCATTTCTGGGGGTCAGTTCATACCTTACAAAAGAAGCAGAATATTTTAATGTTGGAATAATGCCAAGGTTCACTTAGATGGCTGTTGAAGCCAGGAGAATCCTACTGAGCTGAGACTTGGGGTGGCCACATTTTGTGACCAGTCTAGACACTGCCAGAAAATGTTAGTCCTCCAGAATGTATTTGGGATGGTGTGTTTGTCCCTTACTCGGAAAATGAAAGTGTTGGATGCTGGAGAAGTGGAACGGGTGGTATTCCCATTCCCAAATAGAAGACAGATCAAGGAACTAGGAGTTTGGGGCAGCCCAGGATTTCTTTAGCAGATCACCAGTTACTGGGGAGCTGGGGCAATCTCTGTTCTTCTGCCACATTTCTGTCCTTCTCACCTTGCAGTCCTCCAGCTGGAGTTGGAAGTGTAAAAGGTTACGTGTGTCAGGGAATGTTCTGGGAGGTCATACCTACCTTACAGGGATGTGTGTAGCTCCAGGTGCACATGATGTACTGAAAAGTCAATAGTGATAGTTCACTATCACTATTCAGTTCCAAATCTTCCCCTGCTGGCAGGCCCCTGTGTAGTGCTGGGCACACTTCTGAGGAAGACCTCAGTAATATTAGTGTATTTCTGTTGAAAGAGCTACTAGAACTCAGTTCTTAAACAGAACACCTCCATGCAGTATCTAAATCAAGGTGTATCTAACTCCCAAGACATGTCTAAGGTGTATCTTATTCATTTGGCTCCAGCACTGCTGGGTGACAGACATATGAGACATAGTGGCTTCTTCTATAAACCAGCAATTAAAACTAATGTCACGGGACCACAAACCTATTGTGTTATTATCCTGCTTGGCTTCCATAAAACATCGGACCAGGATGTGACTGCAGGAAGGAGTTTCTCCAAGGGGTGTCTGATACAGCATAAGTCAGACTTGCTAAGGCAAAAGGTGAGAAACCAGAGCTGGAGCATCTGCATGCCTCAGTCCAGGAGCCCACAGGCTCCCATCATGCTCAAGTCATCCAGAGTTGTTTGAGGAAAAGGTGCCATGCTATCCAGCTATTTGCTATCCAGGTATTTGGGAGTGTGTTAAGGATGGCTGCACTGCAACCAGCAACTTTAGGGAGTCAGGTATCTTGATATCTCATCAGAAATATCTGTTTATTACACTGAATAGTAACCAGAAATGCATGAGATAGAAGCACAGGATAAAAATTGAAGGAGAAGTTAATTTCTCAAAGGCTTCAGTATCTCTGTCCATTTGATTCTTTATGTACTGATTAAATATATGAGAATATTCTATTTCATATTGCTTGTGCAATACAACCCAGTTTATTTTGATAATATGAGAGAAGACTATGAAACCTGAGAAGACTTTGCATATCAGTTGGATAATCCTGAAGCCTGGGTTCCTATTTGAGACTTAAACAATCAAATATTATATGTTCCTTACTAGTGAAGTGAAATATACTCAGATACAGCAAAACCTTCATAGGAATACTCTGTGGCAGATAGCAGGATATAAATTATTGTAACCAAGATCATATTAAGTACACACAGCAAGAAATGCAATTTAGGCACATATAGTACATTATTTCATGTGAAATTATAGTCCTAAAAAGACTTTAATTTTATGCATTTGAAACATCAGGAATCATATTGTTCTGTGATCATTTTTTGCCAGATTTTTGGCTTCAAGCTATAATTAGTGTTTCTGAATTATATGTAGGGACTTCATCATATATGATGCTGAAAAACAAACAAGTGTTTATTTGCATTTAAAAAAATCCCCAAATAATCATAGAGTGGTGCTATCCACAAACATTAAAATGTTAAACAGCAAATGTCAAACTCAAAGTTTAATATTGTGTACCATCTTTAATAACTCTATTTAAATTAACTAACTCCTCTAGAATATCTTGCTATAGGGATACAGGTCTCTTGTGAGCAGCAAAGTTAATCGTATATAAAGCTCATCTCAAAAATTCTGTATTGGTGAAATGACAAACAGTGGTACAGTTTTTACTCAGGAATTTACAGTTTTTACAGGAACTAGTCTGTTTTCCAGTTCTAGAATAAATGCTTTCCAGCCTTATTGGTAAAGTCAGCATGTGCTCATGCAGTTCAAAGGAATAGTTTTACATGAAGCTGCATTGAACACTGGTTTTGTCTTAGACATACTGTGGATTTATATTGATTTAGTGCTGCACACAGGTTTCATTCTGAAAAATCCATCTAAATCTGCATGCATTGTTAATAGCAAAAATTATCGGGGATTTGAGAGCTTGTCAGGTGACTAGAAAATAGATTGTTTGAAAGAGCACTAACAGTCTGGAGGGCTTGAATGCTTTTGATAAACTCTTACTGTTTAGAACAAAGTCGTGTGAGTATTTTGAAGCAATCAGCTGAACAGGATCTTTTTTTATATTTGTTAACAGATGTGTAACACTGAGACTCCAGATTGTGCATTCTGAAATGTTATTCTTGTCTGTTTTCATAGGATATTATGGATGAATATACATGATATATCATCTCAAGATATAATCAACACATATTTGTAATAAAAATCCAATTTGTTACCTATGTAATTTTACATATTTAATATCTGAGGAACTTGAAAATAAAAAAAAAACACTCACGGAAATTCAACTTGATGCCACATAGCATAATTGATATTAAAAAATGAAAATAATTCCAACAGCAGTTTACATATGGCATGTATTAAAAAGATTTATATAGCATCTTTTTAGTAATGAATGTATGATGAACTATTGGTCAGTGCACTCCTTTGTTTTGGATAGGCTTGAGAATATTAGGATACACATGGTTATTAGTATAAATTTCATATTGACAAAAAAAGACCAGCAGTGTGTTCAACATTCACATGCCAACCATAACTGGCGTCCTGTAACACTCTGAGAATGCTCTAAAGAGTTATAAACAAAAGGTAACGCAGCAGTATTTTCAACAATCTTCATTTAAACTTTTTTATTCTTTTGCCTGAAGTAAAATTCTGACAATGGACTACTTAGGTACTTTTGTTCTTTTCCACACACACAAAAAAATATCACCTTAAACAAGAGGTTTATTGAGCACTTAGTTTTTATGCCAATCTAAAAGTGTACACAAATAAAAGACCAAATGCAAAAAAACCCAGGTGTTAAACACTTGTCTCACTGCTCAGAGGTAACTCTTGAGAACCATGGAGCTAGAAGTTAAAGGAGAGAGAAGGCATTCAGTTCAGTAACCCCCAAATTAGTGTTTGCAGGATGTAGGTGTTTGTGAGGCCAGAGCATTTACCTGGAGCTCTGCTGTAAATGTCACCTTCTAATGAATCAGTCATTTCAGCTGCTTAAATTGTCCCTCACGTAGTTATGTCTTATATCACCAGTATGCTGGTGTCATTCCAACAGCTAGTTTACAACAACGGAAAATTCTGGAAAAGAAATATTAGACAAATGTTATACTTACCATGAAATAAAACATATCAAGTGACTATTCATGTTCACTACAAAAATAAATGAAGCACATACTTCAGTTAACCACATTAGGCTTATTTAGAAAAAATTATAACAACCATTGCAAAATTACTTCTCTGCACACTAATGTAATGAATAGATTGGAGATGTGAGGCTGTAGGGTTATAAGTTTAGTTTCTTTCACAGCTTTCAAAGCAATTAATTTGAAGTAATAAATGCTTGTAATTTTTAATCATTCATTCACGGTCAGATTTTCATGAGATATGAAAATATGAAATATTTTCATGATGATATCTAAAAGCATGCATGGTACATTTCTCCTCATTAAAAATCAAAGGAGAACTAGCTTCTTGGTGCTGGTTTTATATGTTTAGAGATTGATACAAAGATACTTATAGATCTATAATGGAGAGCTTTTATGGGTTTCTTGTGTGTGGTTTTAATCTCCCATAAGTTTCTATTAAACACAGAATTCATCCCACTTAAGTCAAAATTAGAGGATTTCTGTTTGGAAGACCTTTTCAACTCTTAATAAAGATATTCAATAGTCATATAAAGCAAGACAACTTAAAAATAGAGCAGCCAATTTTTTTACCTTTGTCAAGTGGCAGTTAATTTCACAGCTGATATTTTATAATAGCTACAGTATCCAAAGTGCCATTTACAGTCTCCCAATGCTTTGGAAAGGTCAGGCACTTAAAAAAGCTTATAAATGCAAATATTTTCCATCATGCGATACTCAAATCAGTGAGATTATTCTTCTTTGCAAAAACAAACAGAAGTTACATTTAGAAGGGCAAAACCAAGACAAAATATTTTGGAACTGCTGTTAGGGAATGAATGATCTTTAGGGTTTTTTCAGAATGTCCAGAATAATTCATCTACTATAGTGGACATACATGCAAATGTCTTACCAACAATAGTAGTTCAACCTAGTTAAAATCAAGAATTAAAATGAGGACTAAAATATTATTGTAGTAGTTACTGGATGGACACATGCAAGGCATAACTCAGTGTATTTGAAAGACTTTTCTGAGTGTTGATACCCATTACAATTCACTGCCTGCATTTTAGAGTTATGAATACTCGCATCTTTTTCAGAGTTGTTTTATTTGGGCAGTTCCTTGAATCAGTCTGTCCCTGAGGTAAGAAGGAAAATGGAGGTAAAAAATAGAGTGTGGTTTCCAGGGCAGACTGTGCCAGCAGTTCAAGAAGGAAGTGACTATACAGTCTCCTACTTTTACAGCAGAGGGAGGCCTGGGGAGGAGGAGGATTTTGCTACCATTTCCTGCAATTTCTGGACATTCAAGCCCATTGGTCGTGTTGTTTTCTGTTTAAAATTATTCTGACACAGTCACCTTGAAAGAGGAAATTACCAAAAAACTCCCAACATAAAACCCCTTTTAGAGTAAGATGCACAAAACCCATTAAGATGCCTAACTTCTGTTGTCAATACCTTTGTGTTCCTGCTATTTATATACCATGAAGAGTGTTCACTTTTTTCAGTTGGGATCTCTGGCTCAAATAGGTTCCTGAATTAGTCAGTGGAGCCTCTTGAGAGGACACACAGTTTCACCTGGCAGCTATGCTAGCCATTAATGGTGTGATGTTTCATGATTGCTCTAAAGAGGTGTAAATCTGTGCTGCTCTGACACCTGCCTCCTGTCACAGTCCTCTTATTTCATCCAGCTTCAGCACTCTCCCTTACAGGGCTGAAAAGCAATTTAAAGGAAAGAGAACCAATTTAAGCTGGATGACTTTCTAAGCTGATGGTGACTTGAGTGCAGAAAAACCTCATGCCAAAACATGGCTAGAGTGGGAATTATAGCCAGGGAGAAAAGGTGGGAGAAGGTGTTTTGGCTCAAACTGATTATGAAACATCACTCTGAGTCCACGCTTAGTCACGGTACGTTCCCAAATAATGTCGATATAGATCAAGAGGCACCTGTATGACATAAATCATAGCACACCAGAGTGGAACTGCTTTGCAGCTACCTGCATCTTCCCATCAAGGTGGCCTTGCCTGGACTTCAGCAAACTGACAACTTGCTCCATTCCCTGTATAGGATTTTAGACTATTTTTTCAGACAACTGGGATGATATACTTGAACTTGGAGTGTGTGAATGTCTTCTTTCATAATACCTCTACATAACAGGTGAATGAATGCCAAATTAAAAATATATATTAAAATATAGCTCTCAGAAACATTTTACATTGAGCCATTTAACAAGAAGAATTTTGTAAGAGGAAATGGAAAAGGTGTGTTATATCATAGAAATTTATAGCCCAGGTCTTCTAGTATGCTTGCATTTTTGACTGCTACATTTGTCGAAATGTAGCTCCATTAATTGAGCTGTGTTAATGATTTACCATGACAATGGCAAGGACATCATTATTTTGATATTATTTAAAGCTACATTGAATCACACTGCTACTTAATTGACTATCTGGTATCCAGTTAAAGAAGCTTGAGAGCAAAGCAGACATTTAACTGTGATAAAAGGAAAAAGGGTATTACTCATACCAACTCTTTAATTAGATGTTAACTTTGTTTATCAATTGTTCTTGCTCCATCTCCTTTGTACTCATCAATATGAGTAACAAGCACATTGGATGATGGTTCTTGTTTTTCTGCAGAAGTGCACGATAGATTAGTGATACTGAGAACAACACAGCAAATAATTTTTGGTGGCCATACTTCCACAGGTCAGCAAAATTGAAAGATCATTTTAATTTAGGAAGATGATATTTTCTTTGGTACATTTTCAGTCTTTTAATGCTGTCATGTCAGAAGACTTTCAGGCAATTTTTAGTTATTCCTCTTAGAGGCATGAAAAAAAATAAAATTGTTTCTGCATTTGAAACATTGCTTTGTTATGAAAAAATGCACTGCTTTCAATACAACCTGCACAGTAAGGTTATTGACTCAACCTTATCTGTACAATATATTGAAAAAGTATTGCATGGTTAATGTTAGGATTGAGGGATATCTTAGTTTTACTTTTTTCTGACTTTATGTTACAGGCAATTATCAGTGAAAACGGTTCCCGATTAATAATTTTAAGAGTAAATAACTTTTGTTTTGAAATCCTTCCCTTTTTCCCTTACACTGGAAACTAGATTTTTCTGTAGGAAAATTGAGCTGCTGTGTCCTCACTGCTCATGCCAAACTACCAAAGCCCCACCCTCACTGCATTTCCTGAGTCTTTGCACAGATCCTTTTTCACAACTCCATCTTCATGCAATTAGAAAACAGGATTCCAGCCTGAAGTAGACCAAAAGAGAAGACTGTACCAAGTCAGTATCTCTCTGAGTCTGAGCTCTGTTGAACGTTGCTTGTCATTTGGAAGTGTTGTCTTTATTATGGCAAGATGGTGTCACTGCCTGAGCCAGTGCCCACCACCCTGCAGTACCCCTGCCCCTACCTCCGGTTTTGCTCTGTGGCAATCTGTTAACAAGGGTGGGTGTGGACCAACTCATCTGAGCTGTCAAATATCCCAAGGCATGAAATGTAATTCATGAGGTTTTGTGTCCTAAATTCAGTATGATTCTGAATTAACCTAATGGATGAGGAGATACAAGGTGTTGAACTGCCAGTAGCAATTTACAAGCAGCCCACGGATGAAAATAAGGACTTCAGTAGTTTGAGATGGCTAAAGAGGGAGGCTGGTGCATGTATGGCTGGTTACTTCAAAGCCACTAAATTTGGGTCTCAAGTGTGACTGACTTGTAGGTGAGCTGGGTGTCAGTACTTGGCCCCAGCAGCATTTCCTGCTACACGTATTCAGTGCATGGTAAATGGAAGGTAAATCACTGCTGGAGTTTAAGGCTGTGGGGCTTCCTTTGCTTTCCAAAACGCTCGCAGTACACCTTATCACTTGCTGTGGCACAGTGGTTTTGCAATTCCTGGAACCGTGGTACCACATTTACGATTTAAAGAACGATACAGAATCCTTGCTAAATCATCTAATATCGTGTTTGTCTATTCAATATTTAACAGCTTCTTCACAGTTAGTTATGATTAGTTTATTTATTTATGATCAGTAGTTTACCTACCCCCAAATGCATTATTTATCATACAGGCAAATGTGTAGATAAATTTGCCTTGCTTGTGAAAATACAACATGATCTTACATTTGAATTAAAACTCTGGGGTTATTTGAAAATTAATTAGGAAACCCAACACAGACAATAATCTAAAAATTATTACCAGCTGTTTCTGCAGTTCATATTTTACAGCACAGAAATACATGCAACTAGGTCAAAAGACAAAAGTTTTAAAATCTGAGCAAAAGTAAAGCTTTTTATTATAAATTTTTTACATTCTAAACTAGAAAAAATGTGGGACTATAGAGTCTAAAGAATGAAAAGCCAACATGATGTGTATCATCAGTTTTATTCCCTAGTAAATCCTATACATAAAATATTTTTTTATGAAGTATATAGAGAGATAAATTATTTTAAAGTCAGCAGTCTACCTTTCAAAGTAGCTTTTCTAATGGGAAAATGTTTGATTATGGCATCCATATATAGCTATATATATTATAGGCATGAATGGGACCAGATTACTGTAGCTGTAGATTTTACAGGCTGTTTGGAATAATGATAAGTTAAAAACCTAAACATTTTCTTATACAGAGATGAAAACCCATGTCCTGGATCATTGTCCTTATGGTAGTAAGTCATTATTATGTTTTAAAAGACAAGGAGAATTCGGGGTTTACCAGTTGAATACTTTCTAATAGATAAGAAAAAATATTTAAAAAAAAAAATTAAATTTTGTTTTTAAACTTTAAAAAAGAAAGACAATAAAAAAACAGGTTTTTTCATCCTTCCTCATGCATCTGTGGTACTCAGTTCTGTCTACTTAAAACATTGATCTAAAGAGTATTTATTTTTGCTCTAAGCAAAGGTTGAAGAAGGAAAAAATAAAAACAATCAGTCAATGATTAATAAAGGTCAAGACTTGTAAAGATCTGTGCTGCCTCCTTAAAAACATAAGATGATAACAGAAATAGGTGGATTGAGAGAGAATCTCAAATGTGTAGCTAAAGGAAATAACTTTTGCATTAATGTAAGGATGTTTTTTCCTTTAAAGATGAATCCTGGGAAAAAGTGACTCTGTCAGAATCTATACATTAATTTTGATTTAAGTAGAAAATACTATCAAGAAAGTTTAAACTATACATGTCTTTCTTAAAATTTCACTTTTAAAAACAAAGTGCTTAGAGTCATAAGTTAAAAATATCATGAGGTAGAAGTCTGGCATATGTAAGTAATGATAAAACTTATTTCAGAAGCATGGAACTGAAAGGCATTGTAAGAGTTTCTCCAGTCTCAAACTTTTTCTGATTCTCTAAAGTCAATCATCTTCAGTTTTCTTTGCAATCAAACCCTTTCCAGTACATAAGATGAGATTCAAGATTGTGTATCTCTGTATGGTTATACATATCCATAATATTTCTATTTCAGAAGCCTGAGAACAATTGAAACAATTCTATATTAGAAAAACAATATAATTGATTCTTTAAAGACTTAAAAAGCTCTCTCAATATTTTATGCTAACTGCATGAAAAATGTACCTTCTGTCTTTCCCAGGTTTCACTGTCTAGAAGGCCGTACACTTTTCTCTTTAGTAATTTTCCTTGCCTGCTGGAGATAGACCCTTTTACATACAAACTGTTACCATCTATTTCCTTCCCATAAAGGACATAGCCATCAAACTTTTCGTGGTTTCCAATTCTGTTTCTTACTTTCCTCTTCAAACATAGCTAGCTTTCTCTATTTAGACAGTCTCTACCACCCTTATCATAAAAATTTGTCTCTTGTCATGAATAATTTTGACTTTCTAGTCTGGGTTCTACCTTCTTTTACTGTTATTATTCTCGAGAGTTATTCTAATGTAACTAATGCAAAGGATTACCTGGAATTCAAACACTGTGCCTTTTGCAGAGCTATAATACCTGCCAGCAATGGACTATTCTCCACTTTTCTAGCTGAGAGGCATTTTAAAGAATTCAGTTTCCAATTAGTCTTTGGTTATACTGCTAGCAGAGGTGGGATAGACACTTCTTGTATCAGTAAAGCAAGAAAGATTTCTGTGAAAGGGCATTTTCTGGAACAGCAAAGTCTTCACAAGTGGTAGTTCTTGTAATGAAAGGGACTTCCTCTCCTGCTGAAGCTTCACCCAAATACCCTGAGAGTAGAAGAGATTTTCTCCTTCCCCAGTATCCTTCATAAAATGACAGTCATTGAACAAAAGAAAGTCATTATCTCAGAAACATCTTCACCCTCCCATATCCTTAACTCATCAGAAATTCAAGAACTCTGAACATCAAGAATGTACCTCTGAACATCAAGAATCCTCTAACACGCATTTGTGCATTTCATACAGCGTAAATATAGCTAAGACAGGTATCATTTTTCAGACCACTTATTAATGAAATACATTTATTGATGATGGCCAGACAGGATGAAATGTGACTGAAATTACTAAAACTTTCTTGATTCACAGTCTCCACATGAATTTCTATATGTTTACTCACCACAAAGACTGCAAATTTCTTGAGGAAATACTTCTATTCTACTGTGTACAGACTCTGTAGAGCCATGCTCAACTAGTCATGCCTGGTCATGGCAGCTGCTCCCACAACAGCAATAATTGTCTTGCTCTTTCCTTTGAAAGAACTTTAGATTACAGTTATTGCTCCTTAGCTCCTCCTTCTTCAGTGCACACCATGAACCCTATTTAGGTCTAAACCCTGTAAAGGACATTGCCTTCTTCCTCATTCCCTTGCCACTCTCTTCCCAGACAAGATGAGAAAGAACAGCAAAGAAGAGCAAACTTATTCCATACAGTAAAAGTGTCACTAAAAATTAAACTGGATAAATAAAACATTCTACACAATCTATTCAATGCCCTTCTTATTAGAAGATGTTTTACAGCTGCCAGACATCCCACAGGACCCTACAAAGATTGAAGCTACCAGTGAGCCTTTGCAGTTTTCATTTGATTGGAATCTCTGGATACTGAAAACTCTCTCAGGTTATGGTATAATCTCAGAATGAGTCCTTTCACTAAGATCCAAATATATGCTGCTTAGCATAGCTTTCATTTGGTATTTCAACCTCTTTTCAAAGAATCAGATCATGTGTTTGGGTGCATCCATCATCAACCACACTGCCAATTTTAATGGGAAACAAAACAGAGAAAATCGTCCACATGCAAATGTGCAGTAGAATCTGTAATCTCTGTGTAGAGATTACAGATTTCAAAGCAGTGTTTATTAGTACTCTGCTCTACACTGATCCCACATGATCCCATTATTTGCAGGCCAGAGCCTCCTTATGTTTTAGCAGCACAGAGAACACTACCTTACTTCTGGAAAGGATTAGATGATAAGTAATCAGTCTGATATGACTGATACTAAAATGCATACTATGGAGTTTAGCCCACCTGATTTTTAGTGATAATTGTGATATTTAGAAATCGTCCAAAATGTCTTGTCTGGTGTTCTGGTCAAATTTCAGTGAACAACCTAAACTTCAGAAATAACTTCAGAGGAATCTGAAGTGTCCTTGAAAGACCTCTAGTCAGACAGCTGGCTCTGAGAAAGCTGAAAAATACATGTGGCAATTAGTGCAATAAATAATAAGTAGATTAGGTGTAGGTGTAATGAGCATACACTGAGAGCCTCCAGAAAAATGAAAAAATCCAGCCTGTTCAAAACCAGAAGCTCAGACATCAGGCAGCTGGAGTGCAGGAAGCCCACAAAATCTGTGCAGGGGTTGAGTTAAAACAAGTAAATACTGGCAAACAGCAGAAAAGGAGGAGGGAATCAAGGGGTGTGACATAGCCACTTCATTCCATTACAGAGAATATCATTAGGACAACACGTGGTGCCTGTGCTGTGGCAGAGGAAAGGGAAATCCACAGACTCTCTCTGGGGTGTTGGACCATGCTACAGGCAGCAGCTAAAGGCAGAAAGGAAGGAGGATGTATATTGTATGGTTGGGTTATGACTGTAATGAAAGGGCAGAAAGAATCTGACTTGTTCATGATGCCAAGATTACAATAGATATTAAGTGAGAGATTCCTTAGTAACATTCTAATTAGGTTAATGTCAGCCTGCAAAGCTAATGCTGATTTCTTCTGTTTCTTAGATGAAAACAGAAAGAAATATAAATAAATTCTGTTGCAGGAAATACATTAATGTGTGAATTATATTAGACCATGATGTTATCCATGTTATCCATGTTATATAGTTATCCAGTTGTGTCTCTGTTCAATGCTTATATATAAAAGCAAATTTCCATTAGTAAGTATCAGAAAATAGGGTGCATGTATAAGAAAATAGGAGAAAAACAAAGAAAAAATAGATAAGGTGAATAAAAAAGGTGGTCAGCAAGTACTCTGTCTTCTGAGAATGATTGATAGGGCACTCTTCACTTGGCCTTTGAAGCTCTAGTATTTCTATACCCATTTATCATAACTATTGTTTTTCAGTTTTAAGCTTATTACTGTCACATAAGATTTGTGAGAATGACTGCTCATGACTAAAATCAGCTGTGGAGGATGATGTAGATCCTGCCTGGAAGAGCTCTGCACTAGCTTTGATGGGGGTGTGCTTGCCTTCTTGTTTCTCTGTACCTCTCTGGGCCATGTTGACCATGGGAAATTGCATTTGTTTCTGTATTGGTCTGTGATAGTCTGTGCCAAAATCTCTCTACTGTTCACAGTTTTTTTCTATGCTGACTAGCAAAATCTGTGCAATCATAAAATCCAAGCAGAACCCCCTTTAGAGGTCAGAAGTACTTTTGAAATATTCAGGTAGAGAGTCTGTTCCTGACATTTCAGTGTCCACCCCCGCCCCTTTACATTCACCCACTGATACTCACAAACAGTTCTTAGATAAAGAGAGACTTTGTCAGGCAATTTGTCATGTTGACAAAGCTTTGATAACCTGAGTCATGGAACTTCCAGGAGCTAATTCCTCATTAAAGTTTTGGTTCAGTTGATGGGAACAGCTGAGAAATGTGTATTTGTTTTTTTTCCCCAGGAGTCATTTCTGTGAATCCAACTCATTAGCTCACCAGGCAAGGTTTTTACATGGGGTCTAACTGTAGGTCACCAATATTCATTTTGCAGTCTTCACAGAGAGGCAAAGCCTTGGGTTAGTTGGAGAAAAGGAATTACTGTCACCTCCCAAGATGGGCCAGGATCAGGAGCTGTGGGCACTTCCACAGAGATCCTGATGGTCTGTTGTAGCCAAGTGGCTTTCTCTTCCCTGCCACACTTCCACTTTCACTGTACACATTCAGGACTATCCCTTGTCAGAAAAGAGCAGAAAGAGCCATTGCAGAGTTACCAATAACTAATCAGCTCCTTGCATAGAGCTGTCTCGTTTAGGTTAGTGGTGTCATTAGTTGGGAGGAGTTTCTTCAGTGTCCCTGTAACAACTTAATTTGAAAAATGCTGATGAAAAAGTGCCCCGCAGCTTGAGGTTTGGTCTCAGCAGTGCACCTGTGAGGCACAATGTCAAAGATATGTCAGAATGAGAAACACAGATGCTGCTTATGTCTAAGTGTCTAAATAGAATAGGACAACCATGATAAAGTCATATTTTTAAAATCAAAATACATATCTTAAAAGAGCAGGAAACAAGAAAATCATGGTAAAGTAGTCGTTTCCTCTTATGCCAGCAAGGTTTGAAAAATGGGAAGTATTTTTCCATTAAAAGCTGTGGGAGTTAGTGTTGAGAATATTATATTTACTGGTAACACTCTTCCTGCTTCAAACATAAATGAATACATAATAATGGGTTCTTAGATTTTCTGACATTTTCACAGTATATAAAACCATAGGAGTTTTTTTTTTCATTTTTAATTTCTGAAAAGGTTTAGAAAATCATTTAATAAGTGCAACATTTCAAAGCATTTTTGGATATGCGTGACTCTTACAGATCTCTGTCAAGAGAATACAAGACATGAAAGCTGAATATTTAACAACTCACCTCTTTTCCATTAATCACTGAGCTGTCAGGAAAGCACCTTTATAGAGATAAAGGGCTAACATCAGAGCAGTATAGTGCAAAAGCACAGTGGGAATCCTAGTTATTTCAGTGTGGCTACTTACTGTGGAATATCTCCCAACAGTAAAAAGTTATTTAAAAAACACAGTTAGAAAATAAGCTTTAATTAAGTATTCATAAATAATTTTAATTTTTAACACATAGCTTTTGTGGTTTCTTGTTCTTGTCTATAGGTAGAACAGTTATCATATCATTTGTCCATATTCTATATTTTCCGTGATATTTCATGATTTTCATAGGATGAGGAATGGGTACTTAAAATATGATCTAAGGACAAAAATAAAAGGAAGGGAGCACAACATCTTTCTATTGACTTAGTATGTGAAAGATGTGTTCTTCTTTAGGCAGAATAAAAATCTGAGGCAAAGGAAGATAGAAAGCTCACTTATCATGCTGGTGCTGGGAAAACTTGGGACATGAAACTCTACTGGTCATACAGCATAGAAAGACATTAGAGATGCTGTGGGCATCCTGCTTCCCCATGGAAAAATAAATTACTATTCACTTTTGTTGCCACCATTTGAAATAGGGCTTCCCCAGATGCATTGACAA
Source organism: Promerops cafer (assembly GCA_013398275.1). Classification (NCBI taxonomy): domain Eukaryota; kingdom Metazoa; phylum Chordata; class Aves; order Passeriformes; family Nectariniidae; genus Promerops; species Promerops cafer. Next base: position 209,444 of record VZSE01003765.1, on the reverse strand, counting down.
AATTCCTTCTCTTATATAAGAAAAGCTTAGGGATTTTCTAATTCCTATGTCCCGAATTGTGGGGATATAAATCACTTCTTTGCACCTACTTGTGCAGCAAAGGTAATTCTTTTATATGAGACTCTGGGTTTTAATGTTAAATAAAACCTTAAGGTTTTCCATCGTTTTGCAAAATTTTGTCTTCATAACCCAAATAAACAGTTTGATTTGAAGCACCAATTCCATGTGATATGTGCACAAGGATTTTCTTTAAACCCATAAATACTTTTAGGCTGTGTAATGGAAATATTTTCATGAGAACTATACCTAATTCGTGATGAAAGAGTAAAAGAAACTAGGTGGAAAACACGAGGAAAGGAATTCCTTGTAGGCTTACCTTAATCTGCTTGTTTCTCTTGCATATCTCAGGTTGCCATTCCCATGGGTAAACGGGGCTGACCCTCTTTAGTGTCCCCTCATTTCAATCACCACATGCAGGATGGTAACCCCTCCATCTGTGCATGAGGGGATAATGGAGGCATTTTGTTAAAACATTCCAACTCCCACTGAACCTCATGCCAAAGTTCCTCTTTTAATAGCAAATACATCCACTTGCTCTGCAAAGGGCCAGACGATCTGTCTGTAGTGTTATCTCTTAGATTGTCTTGGGGAAGAGAGGTCCAACAGGGCCATTCAGGAATAAAAGCTACAGGAACTGCCTCTCACTCTAAAAGGGTCAACAAATCATAATTCAGTAGTTGACACTGTAATACTGTATTTCAATTTTTATAGAAGAACTATGTTTTCAAAGTATTCAACAATTTAATATTGTAAATTATGAGAATAAACAATTGCACTGTGATCCATTTCTTCCTTCAAAAGTATTTAATATTTTTGCCCCACCTCCTTTCCATCTCTTAATATTTGTGTCAGATGGGTAACTGCTGCCTTCCATGGAAAGTTTGCTGTGTATATGAGCTGCTCAGTAGCAGTGAGGGGTGGATCCTTTCACGATACAGTTCATAGTGTGTTTTTTCATCATCCTGAAGAGATTTCTTTTCTTATCCTATTTCCACTCCTATTGCTTTCTTTGCCTACATGGTTGTTTCTGAAGCTGTTCTTTTGTTATTTGTTTTATAGTTTGTCTCAGAAAGCTGTTAAACTAGTGACAAGCAATCTATCAACAGGGTGATAGCACAGCGATTTTAAATTTGCATTAGCTGAAAGATACCAGACTATAGCTGAAGTAATTTGGTGACCCAACCATTTTGCATCTCATGCTCTACCTGCAGATTGGCCTTGTCCTGTGCCTCTTCACTTCCCCTATATCTAGAGTAATAATCCTTTCTTTCCCACCCTACCAGGAGCTGGGATCACAGAAGCTAGATTTGTTCTTTCCCTATGGCTGCAATAAGGTCGCTCATCAGCAACACGAAGGGTGAGATTCTGGGTCCTTAGATGGTTTGGGAAGAGTGCAGTAACCTGGACAAATAGAAGGGAAGGAGAGAAATCCAGTGCTGCCATAGGTTATGACAGATTTTTATCTCTGGAGAATCTTCTGCTTTTAAGGACATTAAGGATGAGACAGCCATGGCCTTAGTCACACAATCATTTTCTGACCTACCTTAGTCCTTTGTGCAGGAAGTTTGATAATAAATAATGTTGGAGCATTGGTGTTGGTGGGTGGGTGTTTGGGTGGTCATGCAAGTCATGAAACATCTCATTGGTAACATTCTACCACTCCCCTGAGCACACCTAAAAGACAGACATATGCTTGTGCCTTAGTGAGCGTATGTGTGTACCTCAGACTGCCCATAAAAACTAAAAAAGGACTTAAAAATGATCTAGTGGCTGCTGAGGCTTTTGTGCTTTTTGCACATGCCGGGCTCTACCCTGTACTGTCCAGCCTGCACTAAAGCCCAGGTTTGGGGGCTCTTGCACTTGGCACTGGACAGCTCTGTAGACAGCTAGAACTTTGTGATTTACAGCCAACTCACCAAAATTCCAAAAAGCAGGTCTCACATTTCTAGGTTATAATTTGGCTTTTTTTTTCCCCCTAGAGTCCTGATTTCCATCTCAAGAAAAGCTCCTTTTAAGGTGTCTCTCTTGGGAAATCTGTCTAAAAGCCATGCATTTTTCAGAGCCAGAAGGCAAAATCAGATCTCAGCTAGCCCAGTGGAGAGGCATGGTGCTCAGCCTTATTTTGTGAAAGATTCACAAAGGTGCTTCCAGGGACTGTATCCTCAGTAATCCATAGTATTTGGTCACTGAAAAGACTCTGCAGTTACTGGCCTGTGCATTCATGGGATGAGCAGGGAACAGGAATGCCAAGTGATACCACTGTGGTGGTGTTAAATGTCAAATTGGATGAGGTGAGATGAGAGCCAGCACGGAGCACGGGTAGGAACACCTTCATCTGCCTGTTGGCAGTGACTGTGATGAACCTTCCCAATTTGGGCTAACTCAAAGAAAATCAAAAGCTAAATCAGAAGTATCAGCAGGTTCTGACAAAACAGAGAGCTGTGTATTTTTGAACATACTAATCCCTGAATTTAAATATATATATAATTACACACTTGAAAATTTATTTCTGTAAGGGATCAGCCAGGTTTCAGATTTCTCACTGACCTACTGAATATTTTGGCTCTTTTTCCTATGTGTTCTGTTATGAGGAAGGAAAATACACCCCCCAACACCACCACCCTTAAGTAAAAAGAAGATAATCGCTAATTTCTTGCTTCAATACTAACTTCCAGTGGCTTCAAATTAAACCCAGATTAAACTTATTTTCAGAAGTTCTGTCACATCCTTGAAACCAGTACTGAGCTGTATTATAAAATGAATCCCATTTGTGAGTGTGGTTAACTCTCCTCTTGTTATTTGCCTTTTTTTCATTTACCTATACACTGAGATACAGATTTTCAGCATGTTTTAGGCTATGAGATGCCTGTTTGTTTGGTTTTTTTTTATTTTACCTAATACATAAAAATAGGTAAATATTTAAATTACATCTTTATATTGCTGCTTACTGACATGGTTTATGTTTAGAAGATATGTCATGTTTTTGCAGTTGTTATTCAGAACAGTTGAAAAAAATAACCTATTTTAAAACAGGTTCTCCGTGTTCCTGCTTGTATAACTTTCTTGTGTGTCTCTTGCCTATGCTGTAATAGCTTGCCTTTGAACAGCATTAAAGCATGGCTCCTGTGTGTACCAATTCACCCACAAAATTTCACCCACAAAATTTCACCCACAAAATTTCACCCACGATTCCAGTACTGGCTGATATTTGACAGGTGCTACCAAGCTGCTCTTGTGAACATTCACAGAGGTAAAATTATTGTATTTATAAGTAAGAAACAAAATGGTGGCTAGAAGAAAATCCCATAGAACTCCTAAAGGAGTTATTCAATTATTGACTTTAAATTAAGAACAACTATGTTCCACATTTTTCCATTGTAGTTACATTTTTGGAGATTCACTATAGACCCAGACCAAGGTTTGAAGATCAATGAAATAGATATCCAATGCATTGTGACTACACACCATTATTTTTTATGAGGGTGATTTCATGTTTCATTACATCTATAAAATATAAATTTTAAAACGTAAACAACAACAAAACACCCACCATTTAACATATATCAAGTACTTTGTACTTCTCAAAATCCATCTGATTTTAAACCCGGTTAAAAAAAGAAAAAATGGATACTGTTATAACAACAAATTTTGCTTCAAATAAAAGATGTCATGAAATACATTGTTTAAGTGAATAACAAGAAAATACAGATTCTTCTGGGTAACTGCTTGTTTCCTATTTCTGTGTGTTGAAGAATCCTTTACAACAGCAGAGAAGGCTCCTATGTGCAAGCAATCCTTATATATTTGCTAGCAATACCAGTGCAACTAAAAGTCAAAGGGATGAGAATAATATGTCAAAGTTATTCATGGGTCTATGAGTTAATTTTTCAACAGAAATAATAGAACAGATTAAATAAAAAACAAACCCATTAGAAACAAAATCTACCTAAAGATGACAGAAACCCACCATTGGCCAAACAGGTTACATTTCCTACTTTTTCTGTATAATTGCAATTAATTAGACTTTAACTGCTGCCTAAGCAGGTGTACTAACACGTATCACAAGCATGAATTCACAGTGAAGCTCTCAGATACATTTGCTATGTATGTAAGATTTATTTTCCTGAGGGGTCTTCTTTTCTTGTAAGCTCTTCCCACGCTCTTAATGTATGGAGATAACTGAAAAATTAGTATAAAATCTATGAAGTTAGAATGCATTATTAATGAATCTTTCCCTGCTTGAGTCAGTAGATTTGAAAGCTAAGAGAGCAATACCTAAGTCTATTTCACAGAATAATTAAAAGTGGTTTCTTTGCACTTTTTGAAAGATCATATTTCTTTGATTTATTATTTACTTAAACATGTAGCCATGAGATAGGCACAGTTATATTACCTGAATAGCATTAATAGAAAGGATAAATTTCAGTTGTCCAAGGTATAGACATAGGCAAAACACTTTTGTGTGACCATCTCTTCTGGCCAATTGCATCCATACACAGTCTTATTTTTGAGACTGAAGTACTCTTGGCTAATAAGAACAGGATTTCAAAGTTCAGACGTGCTCTTGCTGAGTGAAAGGTTATACTGTTATTGCAGTATTAATATAATAATTTTACAAATGAAACTAGCAGAAAATGTGCTAATTACAAATGTAGTTCAAGTACAGGCAGACATGAAAACCTGAGAAAATTATGTGATCTATTAATTACATTTAAATCTTTCAGCACAATCAGTAATAGACAGGGTAACCATTGAAACACATGTACGTGTGTTCACACTGTAGCTGTAGCCTTTCTAGTATTTGTGACTTTATCTTCACTGATAAAAGCAAGCATTTTACCATGGCCCTAAACAAATATCCCAGGACAATTGATGTGCTCCCCCTCAGTAGCAGAGCTGTAGACCAGAGGAGTCACTCAGCAGATGACAATCTCTTTAAGCAGCAAAACTCAAAACAGTTTATAGGTACAAACCTACTGTTTGGCACACAGGGCTGTAGATTTCAATGCATGGATTCTGGCCTCATATGAATACCCTACTGCTGAACTTAGAGAGGTGGAAGATATAAATGAAAGTGTCTGTTAAAATCATCCCTGTGTTTATTCTGGTCCAGGATTACTGTAGCTGGGTAGCAATGAAACAAGATCAATGTCTGCTTGAATCTTGGTGCTGTGCTGCCTCTGCATTTCAGAAAACATGAGATCAATGAATAGGTCTGCCTGAACACCTGGGAATGTTTAAGGCTTTTTTTCTCCTAAAAGAACAAAAAGGATTTGGATCATCCTTTCTCTGTTTCATGCAAGGGGGTTGGAAAGGGTTGATAAATTGTAGTATTAAAATCTGGTAAGAAGGCCAGCAAAACTGAAATAGATTTTATGAGAGTATATTTGGTATACTATCAAGAAATACGATTAACATCTCAAAGAGGAAGAATCAGCATGGCTTGTACTCTGGAAACATGAAACTTGAAGAGACATCAAGAGAACACGTTTGAAGCAAAACACTGTTCCTGTTTTGTTGTTCTTTTCTCAGCTCAAGGCCAGATTCCGTAGAATCATGGAATCATTTAGGATGGAAGAAAATCCTTCAAGATCACTGAGTCCAACCATTACCCCAGCACTGCCAAAACCACATTAAAACACATCCCCAAGTGCCACATCTACACATCACCTGGTCCTGCATGTACCGTGTGATGGCACTCAAGATAAGCTGCTCCATGATCTTCCTGGCACTCCTGTGTGTTCTAAATGGTGTTGCCCTGCAACAAAACACAGCATAAGAAAAATCTCTGCTTGTTACTTCGATAACACAGTTTAGCTTTCATATTTCATTATGTCAATTAGGGTCTGAAGTTTTCTTTTCATGGGATTTTGGTTTATAAATTTCAGTAATCAATGGAGGTATTTATTCTTCACTTACATTGACTAGATAATAACAATTTTACCACTAAGAATGTGCAGTATCTTGACATCTCATAAATAATGTACTTTAAAGCTTTTTTTTTTTTCAAATTTGAGGTCAAACTCCATTTTTATTTAGCATTTAAATGATTATTCATGGTTAATGCTCAAGCACATAAGCTTTTTGCAATGAGTTTTATGGGACATGCTGTCACTGCAAGGAAGATTGTCTCTTTTTTTACAGTTCAGAAAAGAAGCCAGAAACACTAGCACAGCAAATGAGCCCCAGCTGTCTATCTGCCTTCTTTTCATGACATACAGATTAAGGTCACAGATTAGTGTGTGGCCCTCAGGGAATATGACAAAGCACTGTTTATTCTTGGTCAGTAACACACTGCATGATTGTAAGAAAAACTCAAAGCTCTTTCACCCAGTACTTTGCACATGACCTTTTCACCCATCCCTCATACCAACGGATGTGCTGTGGGCTGTTTGTTCAAAGCTCAGAAGGATTTTGGCTATCTCCTCATCCCTCCTTTGTGCAGCTGTTAAGGTACCTCCTCTCCTTTCTGAGTCAAAAACTTTCAGGGGCAGCACAGAGCATTTTGAGTAGTTTCTAACTCTCCATCTATCTCTGAAAATACCTGTTTCTCTCCACTGCTTATTTAGGTAATTTGCCCTTAAATTGCAGGTCTATTTATCTATCTTATGTTAATAATCTGAAGAACTACTCCTTTCCAGGATATCTATCCACTCTGGAAAAGCCCCATGGTGATGCAGAATGAAGTATAACCCAAGTTCATCACTCCTGCACAGCCTCACAGATATTCACAGGTTACACAGATAGGGGCTGCATTTGCCAGAAAGGCTGGGCAGACACCATGCCTCCTCCTTCAGCTGGGCTCCTGAAGGAACAGTTAAGCAAGGTGTCGATAGGAAAGGAAACCCAGGAAACCTCACACTAGGAAACAGTGGACTGAAATTTGGCCCTGGATGTCAGAGTCTGGAAGTCTGTGTTTAAAAAAAAAAAACATGTGTCAGACAGCATAAAGAGACCAGCACACTGTAACAGTGGACTGTAGCTACCCAAAAGAAAGCCTTAGAGCAAGGTTTACCATCCCTTTATAGCAAGAGAGACTAAATCAGCGTAAATTCACTTCTCTTAAAAAGGCTCACACCAGCCTCATACGGTGAAAGGAAGATAAAGAGCACAGAGTGGAAAAGGGTGGGAAATGATGCATGTGTAAGAATCCAGCAAAGCATCTGTCTTGGTTTGAAAAGACAGGTGTCTGCTAAGGAAGGCAGGAACCTCCCTTGAAATGGAGAATGTAAACCCCCTCCCACCAAATTTGAAATTAAGGGGCTCACAGGCAAAGATATTGGGAACAGGAATAACAGTTCTTTACTAGGAAAATTAAAAATACAAATATAATAGTTACAAAAAAAAAAAAAAGCTAACCAGTGACAGAGTCAGAATACCACCTGACACCTGTTGGGCAGGGTGTTGGTAACAGTCCAATAAAATGGGGGCTGCAGTCCTCCTGGAGTGACAGATGTGGTTTGTTGGAACAAGTGATCCTGTAGAAGGGTGGAGTTTTCCTCTTAAAGTCCAGTGGTGGCATAGAAGGGCCTGGTCTTCCTCTGAGAGTCCAGTGGAGGAGAAAGCTGCTCCTCTGGNAGATATTGGGAACAGGAATAACAGTTCTTTACTAGGAAAATTAAAAATACAAATATAATAGTTACAAAAAAAAAAAAAAGCTAACCAGTGACAGAGTCAGAATACCACCTGACACCCTGTTGGGCAGGGTGTTGGTAACAGTCCAATAAAATGGGGGCTGCAGTCCTCCTGGAGTGACAGATGTGGTTTGTTGGAACAAGTGATCCTGTAGAAGGGTGGAGTTTTCCTCTTAAAGTCCAGTGGTGGCATAGAAGGGCCTGGTCTTCCTCTGAGAGTCCAGTGGAGGAGAAAGCTGCTCCTCTGGGAAAAGGGTGCTGTGGTGTTCCAAATCTCACATTTTTACCCAGGTAGGAATGCTTGGCTCCTCCCCCTGGGCAGAGCATCTCCCAATGAGACTCAGTGTCCCATTAACCGAAGATATCTCCTTGAGGGAGGATTGGTTGTGCAAAAGATAAAGAAAACTGCCCCACCTGGTTTTATCAGGTGACCAATTAACAGGAGATAAGTGCCCCACCTCTGACAGATGGTAATAAAATACACCCCCTCCCCACCCAAGACAATATCTTTTACTGATGTCGGCTTTGAAATGCTAGAAAAGCAAATGAAATAAATGCAGTGTGTAGGAATAGAGATTAAAGCCTAAATTGATCCACCTTTCTTACAAGGAGTCCATTGGTGTGGTTAACAAACTCTCATTTCAGTAGCAAAACCAAGCTGTTCACATAAATTACACCTTTGAACTCATTTGATTTCTGCAGCTTCACCTTCAAACTTCAGTTTATACCTTTCATATATTTTTCCTATTAGTATTGATGCAAGATGGTATATGCAAATTGCTTAACCACTCCAAATATAAGAAGAATCTGTTTCCACCATGAAACATGCACAACCCAAGCTCATGTTTACAGCACCTTCATTTGCAGAGCAAGGTAGTAATAAACTCCATCAGGCTCTTAAATATTCAAATTTGCCAAGAAGAATAATTTAGGGATCTCAGGTCTAGTGTCCAAAGAACAACACAGTAACAAAGCATGGGCTTTTCCTTTCAGAAGTGAAATTTTCATAACTAAAACTGTAAAATCTTCAATTCTGTAGAAGATTTCTGACTAAAATTTTCAATAAAGAAAAAAAAAAAAAAACAAGAAAGCATTTCTTAGCATCCATGACCCTCGGGAGTACAATAACAACTCCACAATTTTCAGATACAAGTGGAACAAGATGCAAAAATCATGGACAATTTTTATATTCTCTGAATTTGTCCGGGTACCATAGTGTGAATTAATGGATTATGCTTTTGTATTCAATAACATCTAGTAGAGTTTCCATTAAAAGCAATCAAAATTGGAAGCTAGTTAAACATTTTGGTTGCTGAGGCCTTTCAAATATTAGCAGTATCACAAATACTTAGTATTACCATATATATCCTTTGCTTTATATTAGAAATAATTTAAGTAAAGGATAAGTGCCAGTGTAAATAAGGATTTCAGTGGCAGTGATGATCATAAATTATACATTTCTTTAAACTTTGCTTCATGTTTTCTGCTGTAAGTCAATCCTATTGATATTTCTACCAAATATGTACTTGGTAATTAAATTATATACTCAATATTTGAAAAACTACACACATAAACTTTGTGCTGCTGGCCAGGCATCTATTCTCACACATATGGATATATCAAATAGCCAACAAATATTGTGAAATCTCTGTACCTTTATGAAATCTGCACCTCACTTGCTGTCTTTGTGTGTTTCTGTGTGCATATATGTTTAAATCTGAAATTTGCCTTGCTCCATAGAGTTTGCCTGGTTGTTTTTTTTTTAAGAACAGAATTGAGTAAACATTCTAAGAAGTCTAATTACTTGTGGGTCATCTTAATGGGTCAATGTGGTTGCTTCCTTTACAGCTCTGCACTTATTCATCTCATCCTCTCTCCATAAGCCTCTACATCTTCACCTAACCTGGTATGCCCTTGTAGGTGGCTTCATGGCAGCACCTGCTCTTGTAGCACAATGCAACTCAAGGCAGCTTCTGCTCTGCTTCCAACACTAGGGTGGTCTTTCTCTTGGTAATATTCTCAGGTTGCCCAAATGTTCTTCCATTCCCCTTACAGGGACCTCAGAGAGCACCAAAAGACATTTTCTAGTTCGTCAAACTAAGCAGCTTAAGGAAATCAGTGAAAAAGAATGAGTGAGAGAAAAAGTTGCAAAGTATATTTATTAGTGTTGTGAAAAGAAATGCTAAATTCCTTTTCAGCTGTCAAGTAGGACATTCACCTATGGAAATTCCTAATTACCTTTTGGCAGATAGTTCCTCCTATATTTATACCCAACTAATAAATCCATAGGGAGTCAAGGAAGCTCCTTGCTACCTGCTAAGAAGTAGAAATTATTCAGTTGCAGTGATCCATCTTTCTATCTCTAAGTCAAAGCCTTCCCCTCTGACAAGTGGTGAGAATAGCATTTTTATTACCTGCCATTGGAGGGGGAGAAATAATGTACATGCTTTTGATGGAGTGCTGATAGTACTAGTGAACAATTTTGCAAGCAAAGTCAAATACCAAGCACAATGTAACCTGGACATTAGACAGTCAAGATTTTATGGCCTGTCTAGAAAGTCTTTTCAGAAGAAGCATAATACCACTTCTTCCCCCCTCTAAATGGATTCCAGCATTGGTTACTTGGATGTCAGCTTATGTCAGCCAGAAATGCAGCCACATGTGGCAGTGTGAGGGAGAAGCTCAAATATCTTGCCTTTCAATCCAGAGTAGATCTTCATCTGGCTGGTGAAGGCTAAGAGCAAAGCAAGTCTCCATCTGCCTGGAAATTTAAAATACTTAAAATATGGGAAATGGTGAGACTGATCTGAGATTGAGTCGTCATTTTTAGACTCTGGAGTAGGATGGGATCCACTGGGCACAAGATTCTCTGTTTTCTTATTTGGAATCTGATCCTTTTGTGCTGCCCTTTAAATCCATATTGTTACTTGTTTCCTTTGATTTCTTTTGCAAGTCTTATACCCCTGCTCATCTATGGATAGCTGGCCCCATCTAGACTTATAGGCTAATCCACATTTGGCCTATTTCAGATCTTTTCTTCTGTCAGATGAATGCTTCACTTACAAGGCGCAAGTTATCAAGAAAGAATTTTGAGCTTTCTTTTGGGGTGTTCTTGCTACTAGAAAGAGCTTTGACAAAGCTATGCTAACATTCTCCTTCAAAATCCACCCTAATACTCTCCTCTGCTGTGATACTGTGATGAAATTTGGAAAATAGATAACTGCTATGAGAATACTGCTGGTTTTAATGCCATCATCTCATTTTCCCTTACATTTTTGCATCTGCCTATAACAATCTGTTGCCTCTCATCTTAAGTGTATATTATAGATTTAGGAACATGAAGATAAGGGTCAACTGTGAGTGTTGTAGTCTGCAAGGATAATGGTCTGTTACATGCCTGAAATTCTTAGACATTATAATAATGTCAATTATCATCATTTATCAGAGCCCAAAGGTTAGGATTTCTTTCCCCTGCACTTACAGCTAATAGCTAGAAAATATAAAATTATAATTCTGCTTTATAGAATATTTTTCATCAATTAAAGAGGAAAGCTGTTTATAACATTGCAAAGACAGCAACAAGGAAAGCTTGTGTTGACTCAAAATTGATTCATTCTTAAAAGTCCTGTGTGATGGGGGGGGTCTTATTTCTGCCTTTAAAAAAATCCAACAGTGTGTCTATTTTTATTCATAGATGGTAAAACATCTTTAAAAGAGACATGAGTGAATCAAACAGAATCATGGAGCTCTATTCATGCTTTTTCTGCATGCAGACCTAGAGTACCAGAAGTGGCCAAAATGACAGCCTCTCAGGTGAAGGGAAAACAAAAACTTTAAAAAAATTCTGATGAAGAAATCTTTCACCAAAAAGTAATGCAATGGTTCTGTCATCTAATAGATGGTATCTTTTTTAAAGTGTTTGCTCTGTGACAAAATTACGAAAATAATTTACTATCTCTGTTGCAGTCTTGTGAGGCAGTAATAATGTCCCAAAAACACTTTCAGAGTCTCAGGCAGAATATACCAAAATCACCTCTGCTCATCCTTTTTTAAATACATATCCTCAGCAATAAATTATTTTGATAATTGGACAATAATTGAGGTTTTTATTATTTTATTATCATTTTCATGACTATGTGAATTTATTATAAGTACATATAGTGAATGAATAAATGAATGAATTAATGAATGAATTAATTAATTAATTTTGCAAGCCAGCAGTAAGGAAGTGTTTCAGTGTGTTTTGAAAAGTTCACAATTTAAAATGATCTACAGAAGACCCTGCAGCTACCCGCTTTTACAGGGTGCACAGAAATCTAAGTGACGTATACAGAATCCTGGGAGGTGTGAATTGCATAGAGAAATTGGGTTTGTCTCTGTTTACATTTATTTGAGGTTTTCTAAAGCTTGCCAGCAAAGTTTAATGAATATTTAGTGAAAAAATAAAAAGGGATCAGCTCATTTTAAAACGCATTAAATACTTAAACAGGTATTTTTCTTGTTGTCTGCAATCTTTCCTTTATAGAGTATGCTGGGTTTTTTTCCAAGTAATTACTACATAATAGACACTCTAATGGCTATGCACACATAACTAATATGAGTGTTTAGAAAATATTTGTAAAATCTATTAAATCGTCTATATTTTGCTATCAGTTCATGTTTATAAAATTTGCCATCAAATCAGTAATTCTGGCTTTTCTTTATTAATTCTTAACCAGCTAGATGTTACAAGGTGCTAAAAGACAATATCTACAAGAGAAATGATAGTTTAGGAAGTCCTAACAGTGTTGGTGATGCTTTCCCTGTGCCTGGGAGCTGCTTGGCCCTCCAAGGAGCAAAGGCTGGGATCTATAAATGTTCTGAAGGGCACCAGGGAATGGGCTCTCCCCAGCTTCAGGATACCTCTTACACTCATACTCCACACAGGGTGCTTGACACATTTCCCACAGTGAAGAAGCCTGCACTTCCACATAAATATAAGGACCAGTTTTATCTGTTGCTTAAATCCTTACTTTTTTTGGTGGTAATAGTTGAATCTCAATAGTTGAATATCAGTTGCATAGCAACCAGCAAATCTGACCAGGAAGAGGAATATAAACGTACTAATTCAGATAATCAGCAACATCTGAAGCAAGCTAAATAAGCAGTAAGAGAATCAGACATTTGAGAAAACTCACAAAATGAAATACAGTTTAATAAAAATGTGTGGATTAGAAGAATGGCCATATCTGCAAAAGTTAATGCTGTACAACTAAAAAGCAGTGGGAAATGTTTGTGAAATAAAATACCCATAGTTGCTGTAGTTAAATAATAATTGGAATTTTAGAGAAGTTGGATTTTAGAAAATATCTTCCTCTTTAGTCATCAAGCCACTCATTCAAAGAAAAGATACAAAATAGATATATGGCAGATGATCTCTGATATAACTAACATTTCGGGATCGTCTTTCCGTTAAGCACGTGGAGCAGGTTAATATTTACTGGTCAGTAATGAAATTTTTATGGTTTTGTTTCAGAAAAAAAACTGTGTATTTCTGAAACGTCAAAAAGATTAAACAAAACACCTCCAAACTTTTATTCTTTTTGAAAGATAGGTCAGTCTTATAATAAACACAGTATCCGTGTTTGCATTCCTGCTGAAACCATCCTCCAGGAATCAAGGCTTCCTTGCATTGCTGCTCCACAAGAAAAAGTATTAAGGGTATACCACAACACTATAACATCCTCTGGAGAAAAAGAGTTAGGATTAGGCAAGAAAACGAGTTTTATCCCTCTAAGTCATACAGTCCTCCAATTTCCCTACTCTTGCTTCCCAGAGGAATAACCCTTTTCACCTTTGTCATGGAGTATCCTCTGAGATACTCCTGATTCTCTAGGATTTAGAATGTATTTATTAGTGTTTGTGATTATTCTTAAATCTTAAGTCATAGCCTTGAGGAAGTTGAGTCTGAAGCCTATAAAACCTCCACGTCAGCATCCCCAGACCAAGTGCTCAGCTGTATAATGTGAATTTTAGGCTTCTTCCTGGGGTAAAATAAGGAATATTTGTAGATAGTTTGGACCTCAGGCACCTAATCTCTCCAGAAGTGACTACTGCTGTATGTGAAGGAAAATTTTATTTATTGACTTCTGTCCAGTACTCTTCTCAAATGAAAATAACTAACTCTGAACAGAAGTACAGAACTACATGTTGCAACACTTTGTCCCTCAGTTTATAAACTCTGTGCTTCTTCAGAGAACAAAAATACTCCTTTTAAACTAAAAGCCATTACCTAAAGTTTGTCAGACTGGAAGAAAATAGCTTATCAATTATGCAAGACCAAGAGATTTGCCCGAGCCAAAAGCACCTCTCTAGTAACTTTGAAGTACTGACAATCCTCTTTCCATTTCCCCTTCGTCACGCAATCCCTGAGGTGATCCTGCAGATTGCAGCCCCAGTGTGCAACAGAGAGTTCTGAGAGTAACATCAAGCATTTTCTGTTCAGCACAGGACTGCTCTCAGACACTGATAACATATTTTCCACCTTGCTCACTACTGACAGGAAGAACTGGTCCTCAGTCCCCCAGAGACGGGATGGAGCCCAGGACTAGCTCGTTGCTCAGGTGACTTGTTTTTCAAGACATCAAGAGGAACTTCTTCAGCAGCAGTTTCCCACAAAGGAGATCTGGTTTGTGAGGAGGAAAAGAAACCACTGGAAAATTGAGGAAGCCTCAGGGTAGATATTCAATTTAGGAATGTTTTATGTGTAACAACATGTGGAATAACCAGAGTAGCAACCAAGCTCTCTTTGCGTCCCCAAAGATCAGAGATTTTTCTTTATTCCATTAAGGATGTGCACTAGGATGTGCCCTTTGTCATCTGTGGGAACAGAGCTGGTGTCATTGTCTGGTTTGAGCCAAACAAGTCCTGTCACACCGTGAACAGGTCACGAGACTGATGAAGCTATTTACTGCCAGTGTCACATGGCAGCTCTGTTCTTAATAGAGTTTATGAAGTGGTGGAAAAGAGATCTCCTTTGGAACTGAACGTAAGGAAATTATGTTTGCAGATGTACTTTTTTATTCATTGAGGTATAGCTTCCATCCTATTGGACATGAAGTTCAATTTATGAGAAAACAGTACGGAGTATCTAATATATTCTTATTCTTCAAGGAACATTTTAAATAAGGATTTATATAATAATTTCATTCTGCTGTTTTTTACTATGGAGTTATCTGGTTTTGTAATATTTCAATTAATAGTTAGAAAATATATTTTTAAATTAAATTCTCAGATAAACACAGAGGCAGGACATTTAGTCAAACTAGTGTTTATTATCATACATTCATTTTCAGTTAATAACATTTTTTTTCTGTAAAAAAATTGTTTTCATAAATCACATCAAAGTACAATGTAAAATTGCTCACTTATATCAAAGTGAAAGTCTCTCTGATGGCAAATTTTATCTATAATATGTATTTTTTCCAACAGGGTTTACATTCTGTTTAGTTTTATGATTATTTTGAAATTTACTACTATTTTATGGCATTAGTCATTTGGAAACACAAATGGAAGAAAATGAAGTATCTTATTGTTAGAAATAACTTTCTTCTGTAAAAGTCAGCAGGTTCTTTTATCTTTCAATGTTAACACTTTTTCCAGCAATTCCATATACTTACACTTAAGTACCATGAATACACAAAATAAAAAAGGATGGTATTTTTCCTTTGAGAGTCCCAGAAAGTTGTGTCTTGTCACATCACAGGCGCATGCAGTATCAGCTCTCACATCATGCACTGGGAGTAATTTAGGCTGCCACAGGAATGGTGTGTCTGCTTTTTACACACTTTCTGAGATTAAGCACTTTGAGAGCCCTAATTTCTGTCTGTCTATACATGGTTGTATTATAGTTGTTTTTCTAGAGATATATTTATACGTGCACATACATATATGTATGCACTTTATATAAAAACACACATATATACATAGGTTTACAGACACGCAGATATACATATATCTATTTACATATAAGTTTGTGTATATATAAAGATACAAATATGCATTAATGGTGGTACAAATCAATAATAATAATAATAATTAGTAATAATAATAATAATCCTACTGCTACTAGTGCTAGTACTACTACTCCTACTGTTTTATGATGTATTACTAAACATAAATATAAAAATAAATATCCTATTGGGAAGAATTCACATAATGTTTCACCCATTCAAAAGTCTTTAAAAGGTGCTATATAAAAGAAAAATCAGTTTAGGAGCAGATTAAGGAAATGTTTTAAAGGCCCATATCCAAGCCTAAAAGAGACATACTGAAAACTCTAATATTTCCTGTCTAAATAGCTGGTAGAAATTCCCATCTGGTATAAATCTGTGCACCACAGGGACTTCAGTTTACTTTATCTTCAGCCTGGTTTCTAGTGGGGAGCAAAATTGTTTGGCTCCACTGTAAAAAACTGATTATTGATATGCTAGTTAGATTTTACTGTGTCCCTATTGGCATTAGATTTGCAACAGAAGAATCCAAATCTCCTCTCTAAAATTATGTCTCTTTCAGCTATGTTCATTCCGAATCCTATATATGAGAGATTAATAGAGGCAAATTCTTTCAATGTGTTCCTTTTTCACAAGGAATAATATACTGTGTCTTTGTGTAATGTAGATAAAGCAAAACTACTCAGAAAGGCTGTTTCAGCTGTTGAAATGTCCATAATTTTTATTTATTTCTAAATAAAATCTTATGTAGAATGACTTCTGGGATTACACTGAGAAGATATTTCTTATAGTTCTTACTCTCTCAATTTATCAGCAGAGAAGATTAACTGCAATGTAACCTGTGTACTAAAGATTGAAGAGAAGGAAAGCTACTTTCATTATAAAGCAAAAACATACATTAGGAAAACCCTTAAACAGCATTATTGGCTGTCAGTCTTGTTTTTCTCTAAGTTTGGGATAAATACCCCATCTATTGGCTAGAGTAGAAGGCTGATTAGGTAATTGTCTTGAAGTATCGTGATGTCTTAGCTGAAATCAGGATGCAGTTCCCGAAATTGGAGTGCACACTTTGTGCTTTTGCCAATTAGAACACAAAGCCATCAAATCCTTCAGCTCTTCTTTGTCAGCTCTTGGGCAAGATACATAGTGCATTCCAACCATAAGCTTGTTCTTTGGCAGCTATATATATTTTAAGTTTAGAAGTTTTTATAGTTAGTGGCCCAAAGATCACTGCTGAACATAACATGGTACCATAAAATCACTGCAAAGCCGACAATAACCAAGCTTTTGAAATCAGTGTTAGAATATTTATTCTTAGACACATTCTGCAGTAAACTAAAACTCTTCTTTCTTTTGCTGTGAACAGGCTTCACTGGGAAAAGAGCTGATCAGGAAACTTAGGAAACAGAGATATTTTGACATTTTGAGGTTAAACTGAAAAGACACTTCCTGGCAGGGAGCACATTTCATGTTCGACAAAGTGTTGCATAAGTACTGACAATTGTCGCCTTTCCCTTCCTACAAAGTCAGAATGAGTAAAGCTGCTATGATACACACTGTAGGAACTGTGTTCCATTCTTTAATTCAGCCAGGCTCAGACTTGTTTACTTTTTTACACCTATTTAGGAATCCATCAATGATATAAAATATTTCAATAAAATACATGAATGATGTAAAAACTTTAGGCATGAAAATGGCTAGCGTGCTCATTATCTTTCATTCAAAATCACTTGGAGGTCCTACAATTTCTTATATTCTGTTACCTAATTTCCTGATTTTCTGCTGAAGCACGACTAGCAAAATTTACTGCCAAATTCACTGGAAGTGCATTCACAGATGCAGCCCATACACTTTTCTAAATGCAACTTTGACAATCATTGTAAAGTAATAGTGCTGTACTTTGCATCCCATTACAGATAATTATATTTTATCACATTCACAAGTTGCTGACATAAAAAAATACTGTGTAAAAGCATGGAGGAACACAGAGGGTTTGGCAAATGTGGTTGCCAAAATGGTGATATGTATTTAGTGTGAAGCCAAGTGACTGGCTTCCACATAGTATGGTTTTCCTCTAACCACAACCTATGAATTCAGCTCCGTGGCAGAGCTTGCCTTCAGGACATATGCTGAAATAATTTTAAAGGGCAGTTAGGGCAGAGGAAAACTTTTTGTTTGTGTACTGTTAACCAAAGGCAGCATGCCTGTTCCCAGTGATCTCTCATAGAGCACCTTCACATAAGCAAAATCAGTGAAAAACTTGACTTAATTTGGCCATGCTATGGTGAGAAATTCTGAACTGCACTTAAAGCAAAATAGGCTGTGACATAGTGAAAAACAAGAGTACTGAATACAAATCATCTTACTGCTAACTTCAACAAGGGAAAAAACCAGAAGAAACAGCACAGAACATTCTGTACTTGTCATGATCCCTGATTTGTAAATGTCTCATAGCAGAGTTCTGGCAGATGCTTTGTGTAAGAGTGATTGACTCCAGGGAAGTAGTTAGCCCAGCCCAGCCCTCCCTAGTGATCTGAAACTGCTTCTCCTTTGCTGCAGGCTGGGTTCAAGCTCTTGTAATAAATCATGCTGATGCCTATCCCTGAGATATACAGGTTGGACAATGGGGTGTCTCTTCACCTCCTGTTGCAGTTCACCGAAGCTGTTAAAATACTCTAAAGTGTAGCTCATTTGTCACATTGGCCTGGTTAGGAAAAATGCTTTACACAGCTGTCTTACTACTTACCCAAGAAACTCAATGTTTTCTCAGCACTGAAGGCTTCTAGGACTCCTGTGAATTAAAAAAGGGTTACTACACATATTCCAAAAGTAGGCAATTTGCAGAGAAAATATGTTGATATTCTTCTGATCAGCTTGTAAAGTGGAGTCTCATTTTCAGTAACTGGACTGATCTTCCCCAGATATTCCTCAACTAATTGAAATATTCCATATTTCTAGGTGTCTAAGTTGTTTTAATACATTTTTGTATGCTAATGTATGACCACTGCTTGAGATGTCTGAGATGTAGAATCATAGAATCACTAAACGATTTGGGTTGGAAGAAACCTTAACAATCATCTAGTTCCAACTTTCCTGCAATGGGCAGGCACATCTTGAACTACACTAGGTAGTGTTGCTCAAAGACCTGTCCAACCTGGCCTTCAACACTTCCAGAGATGGGGATAATACTGCTTTATCACAAACTGTGTGAATATCCTTAATTGCTGGTGAATGCTGAGATTTTATATCAATTAGTGTATTTGATTAAGGAGGGAATAACCACGGAGACATACGTGGAATCCAGAAAATCATGCAATAAACCCTACTTTATAAATTCACATGAAAATAAATTTATAAAGAAAAATTATAAGAAAAATATATACAAGCATATAAATAATAGTGACAAATGCTGAAGTTTTCAGAAATTCCAGATGCAGATGACACTATTCTTAGGTAAATTGGTAGTGGTTTGTTAATTGAGAATCTTACTGGTTGCATCCTGACTGACTCAGAATAAATGTATTTGTTCATGTGCCATCCCCTTAATATTTCACCTAGACTGGCTCTGGTTGATCTTTCATCTGAAGAGAATTAATAGTCACTGAAATACTAATTGCTCTTCTTTTTTAGGGGCTTAGATGCAATCTCATCCATTAAATCTCAGGAGTTAAGGAGTAAGCCCAACAATTTAAAGATAGTCTTTGTTTGCATATAATTTTTTTTGTCTATAAACTGGACAAAAATGAAGAACATCCGTAGTATCTTTCAGAAGTCCACTGTTAAAAATAGAATTGATTGTCATCAATTTTGTCAAATATAATTATCTTATCTGTTTTGTCAAATATAATTATCAAACAACCACTAAAATTCTAAATTTTATTCAAGTTTTCCAGGTAGTGAAAAGTGAAGAGCATAAGAAAGATTGGACCTCACATGGGATAGACAATTCTTTTAGGAATTGCACTGTAACTGATTCTCAGACAAGAGCTGACACTGGGAATGTGTTGACCCTTGAGGATGGTATCTTCAAAGACAACAGAAGCAGTGGGCCATAAATTTCAAGATGGAGGGGATTGATTTTTATTTTAATTGTTTCTGAACAGCTTCTCTGGGAGTCTGAGTATTTTCTCACACACATAATTTTAAGTGTTTTGTTATCTTTCACACTCATTATAAAAACATCATTTGTGTATTTGCATAGAAGACGAATGTTAATTTTAGATATAATATTAAGCGCTTTATGGAAAATTGGAAAGGGGCTGCATCATGGAAAAGGTGTTGAGTTTTTACACAAGTTACCCAAAGCAAAAGAAAAATGAGATAAGTAAAATATCACCTTTAAAAAAAAAAACAAACAAAACAACAAAAACAGAAAACCAAACACACCACAAAACCCTTTACAATGGAATTCTTGCCTTGTATAGCTTACATTTCAGCCTTGGCACGTGAGAATTGATAGTCTGTGAAATAAAAGGTTTGCGATTTACTATACCATTTGTATTTTGTCTGCAAATTTGCAGGCTCTCACAGACCATGTAACACTTCTGGAACAAGTGTGTAAAATATTACAGAAACAGTAAAGGTTGTTTTTTTTTATACTTTCCCCATTGTATCTTATGTTAAAGACTGCAGGCTATATTCCAGAGCTGGTATTGACAACAGTACACATAAATGAAACCATAATTTGTTAATTTTTTAAGTGCATCTTTTATTTAATATTCCCTCTTCCCCCCAAAAAAGGAGCAAAAAATTAAGATAAAAGTGTTGAGGCTACAATTAAAAGCATAATAATATGAATTATATCTCACTTAAGAAAAGTCTCTTAGTTCTGTGCTATGATGTATTTGTATGTTTGCAAGCAGTAAAGCATCTCTGTGGTGTCACTATAATCTAGAAAAAATTCAGCTCTAATTTGTAAAAAATGTTATCTCCTTTTTAATGCAGTTTCATTAGCTATAATTGCAGAGATGAATTATTCATTTTCTTCAACACCAAAAAATTACCAGAAAAGCAATCCAGGTTAATTATCAAGGAGTATTTTAATATTATTGCAATAAAAACCAGAAGAAAGCTTGCCCATACCTGTTTTTCCTATTGGCACACCTGGTTCAGGTTAGCAAGACACAGACTTAAAGTTAGAGCAGGACAGGCTAGAAAGAGAGCCTGAAGGGCTCCTGCCTCACAGCTTTCAGATGGGTGCCCTCCTCTAAGGAGGGTGGTAAAGGCTGATGGCCTTGGTGTGAGGGCCAGAATCCTCTCAGTGTTTATTCCTGTGAGCATTTCCATACTATCCCAATGTAAGAAAGGAGTTTTGAGTCATGCTAAAGTTGTCCACAGTAAAAGAGTGGTCACTGAAGTAATATTTATAAACTTATAATAGTTGCTTCTTACCATCTTCCAGTGCCACCCCATGCTAGATCCTCTAGAATAACTTAGATTATTTTTACAACCACGTGATACTTCTATGGTCTTGAATAAGGTTTCAAACGGAACAAGGGTTTAATGTAGCGAAATCAAAGCATCTCCTAAGCCTTAGGAAAGCAGAGTATGTCTTAGGTATGTTCTGGAACGGCGCTCCTCACCAGGCACGTGTTGGAACCCTGCTCACTGAGAATTTTAGGCTTTCTGTGCTGAAGGCACTGACCTCAGAAAAGCACTGCATTTGACCTGAGGCCATGGAGAAGGCTTCCAAAATTGAGTGATAGCACTGAGATTGGGGGTGTGTAGCTTAAACAGAAGTGTGTAATAGCACAGGGTGGAAAACTTAAGGTTTAAAGTTTTAGAATAATATATATAAAACAAGATGGAAGTTTTTAGGTGTTGGCCAATATGTTACTTACGTGGATGAAAATTTCATAATTTTGGCAGTCTTCTTGCCTTTAATTACTAATGACTATAGCATATATGACCGTCAGAGAGGGTGATTTTATTAACCAGACTTGCTTGTATTCTGTGTAAGTTAATTATTATTCTGACTATACTGCAGCATACTGATTAGTGCCAATAAATGTGCTGGAGAGTTTGGAGTGAAGGTATCTGATATGAACAATCAAAGTGCTTATTTGTAATCTATTTATTTATTCAACCTAAGTAAAATTAGTTCATTATTTTTTAGAAATGGTAACTGAATATTTAGAAATATTATGTCTTGTGTAATAAACCTAAAATGATTCCCCCACACACATCCCCCAGTTTTTATAACAATTTGTTTCATGCAGTTTCTTAATTCAGATTGTTTGAAGTAAATTCACTTTATATGAAAGACTGGTCTCCATTTTGATAGTGTTAGAGAACCACTTTCAAGTGACAGAAAATCATTCCCAAAATTTATTTTACAGTTGAAAATGTCCAACGTTTTGTATATATCTTTATTGATCATGGGTTTAGCTCCATTTTATTGTTGGTGGTTTGGTTTTATTTCCTCTTTGGAGAAGAAACATTCCAGTCAGTAACATCAAATAAACCCTAATCAGTGATGAATCCATAATCAGTCATGGACCTCATTTGTCCTTAACTACGTGAAAGGAGGTCGTATTGAGGTGGGGGCAGATCTCTTGTACCATTCCTGCAGTGAGGGGACCAGAGGAAATGGCCTTAAGCTGAGACAGGGGAGACTCAGATTAGATATTAGAAAAAAAAAAATCCCTTTTAGGGTGGTCAGGCATTGGAATGAGCTGCCTAGGGAGGTGTGGAGTCACCAGCCCTGGACGTGTTCAAGAGGTGTCTGGATGTGGTGCTGGGTGGTGTGGTTTAAGGGTACAGTAGGTAATGTTGGGTTGATGGTGGGGCTGGATGATCTTAAAGGTCCCTTTCAGCCTTGATGATTCTATTATTCTGTGATTCTATGAACTGTGACTATATTAGTCAGATTTGCTAAATGTAATATTTTTGAGCTCTGTTTCAAGTTAGTTCTTCAATTAGTGATATTCAGGTTTTCTTTCTGATACTGAATTTTGGCACTTAGACAGCTACATCAATACCTGAAGAGCAGTAAGTACCTAAAGTGAGTGATTTATCTCTTCCTGACACTGCTGTAAAGTAATTGGCTGAATTCCCTAAGGAAATATATTATACCCTTCAGTGTCTACTGAGGCATCCTTTATTGGCCAGCTTTGGCACTTAAAAGTCAGTGCTGTTAGCACTGCATTTCGCATCTAAACAGACTGGTGTAATTCCCACAAATTACAGGAAGCCCAGAATACAGCTTCTGTATCAAGTCAGGCATTTATGTAACAGGATGTAAGCGAGATCTACTCAACCAATACTGTAGTCATCCAAACACCTCCCATGTGGAGAAGAATTTCCTTCAAATGACCTCCTCCTTTGGAAGCAGTAGGAGGGGTTTGTCAGGGCTTGTCCAAGAAACTCCTGAGACCTGCCCAGGAACTAGGCAGGTCTTGGTTTGGCCCTCTTACAAATCCTGTTGCATTAAAGGACATAAGTAACATAAGTAAGGACATAAATTGCTTTGCCTAATAGCTAATCTTGTTGCTAATTTTGCAGAATAAGTGGCTGAGTATCTTCTGTAGCAAGTTGTACTTGTTCTGGCTGGGATTGAGTTAACTTTCCTCACAGTAACCCATATGTTGTTATGTTTTGGATTTGTGTCTAAAACAGCATTGGTTGGTTGGTTGGTTTTGGCTTTCACTGAACTGTGCTTGCACAGCACTGAGGCTTTCTATTTTTCCCATTCCATCCTTCTCCCCAGGCAAGTCGGCAGGCTGGGAGTGGGTAAGAAGGTGGGAAGGGACACAGCCTGAACAGCTGATCCAGACTGGTTAAAGGGATATTCAATGTCGTAGTAATATCATGCTCAGCAACAGAAACTGAAGCAGAGGAAAAGAAAGGGATTTTCGTTTTGATTTCCAAGGCAGCCTTTGCTCAGAACTGGTTGATCATCAGTTTGCTCCTGGGAGTTGGTGAGGGATCTTCTTTGCATTGCTTATTCTGTTTTTTTCTCTTTCACTTGAAAAATTGTCTTTACTTGACCCACAACTTTTGTAAGTGTTTTTTCTTCCTGTTCTCGGCCCTGTCCCTCTGGAGCAGGGACTGAATGAGCACTGGTGTAGATGCTTGGCTGCTGGTAGTGTCAACCCAACACAGATCTATCTGGCTCCAGGGATTCAAGATAATGCCAGCTCTGACCAAAGTGTGCTAGACTGAATTTAAAGCTGTTACATGAGTTTTGCTCTGACTTGGAGGGCTGCTACTTTCTGTTGCTGGTCACAGTGTTGACTTATTTGCTCCTTCACCTGACTTTTTGCTGTTATGATCCGATTTACTGAAACATGCCTCTGCCTGAATAAAGGTGCAAATGAGATCATATGTCAAAGTACAGGGGTTTTTTAACAGTAAATGTGAGGTAAAGAGATAGAAATAAACAGGAAAGGGGGGCTTAGGGGCAGAAGAGAAGAGAGAGAGGGAGACAGAGAGAGAGACAGAGATCAAGCAGAAGTTAATCACCACCTCGTGGATCCTAGAGCACTGCTTCCTTTTCTGCAATCTGCCACAGCGGGAATTTTTGTCTGGATACATTAACTAGGGTGTGCTCACCTCTGCTAGGTCTGGAATTAGGGCTGTCCTGTTACAAGTTCCTCCCTTCTCTGCATATCTCAAGTTGCTGCTGTGGTAGCTTATGGCAAGTTCCTTCTGTGGCCTTGACAGTGTTTAATGCAGTTGTGATCTTTAATTCTCTTAAAGTTGCTCACTCCCTTTCTTACTGTACATTCAATTCCAGGGATTGTTTGTGACTGCTTTATGCTTTTGCAGTTTACACTGCTTTTAGGTTTTTCTCTTCACTTGTAAAACTTTCTCAACTCACAACTTTTTTTTTTTTTTTTTTTTTTT
>VZSE01003765.1:103330-184900 GCA_013398275.1 Promerops cafer | reverse complement strand
TTTTTTCCATTGTCTCCCCCATCTCACCATAGGGAAGGAGTGAGTGAGCAGTTATACAAGTGATGATTAGATGCTGGCTGGCATCAACCCACTGCACAAGCCAATCCTTTAAATGCAACTGTTATCAAACGATTAGAATTACAAACTGATGTTGTATTTCTTATTTTACACCATATTGATATCAATGAAACTAGTAGGACTTCACAGTTTTATATCAGAATGTTCTTTGAGTTTCTCCAATACCAGTATCAATGAGCAAGACACAAACATTTATGGCAGTGAGACCATGAGCTGGACCTGCATCACATGGAGCTGGTAGCATGGCACTGCAAAAGGGCAGCCTACAATGTCCAGAATCAATTCTCAGCAGAGCTCAGAAGAGAAATATATTTTTTCTAATATTCTTTCTGGTTTATACTTTCTCTTCTTTCACTGCACCCTACACTACAACATCATAAGCAGTTTAAGCCTACAGTAAAGAGGAAAGTTGGTTGTAAATGGAGTAGAGTTTCTTTACTACATATGTTTCTGAAAGCCTAAAAATACACATTTACTGATGCTTTTGCAGATGTTTTGAAATACAAGCAAATCTATTTATCTGTATATTTATATTTAGTCAAGATGTTTTAATTTATTCTGCAATTTAATTTATTCTGAATAAATTTATTCTTAAATTTATTTTCTGAAAAAAATTCTTCTTAGTTTTCCCTAAGTATTTAAAATAATTGAATTATCTTAAGTTCCTATTCCAAATAACTGAGATGGAAACTGATGAAATCATCAAAAAGAATTGTTAAGAGTGGATTTTATTTGGTTGTTGGGTTTTTTTCCCCTGGTTAATTAAAATTAGACTGTAGTTTAAATTGCTTTGGAACCATGCTACAGCCATTTGCTATATACTATATTAGAAAAGGTGTCATGCAAGGTCAACATGTGCTGTCAGAAACATTTGATGTTTGTGCCAAATTTCAGTGGAGGATGACACTAACTGGCTTTTCTATTAAAAAAAAATCTTTGAAGTAAGAGCAAGTGTCATAGTTTAACCATAGAAAAGGTGCATGGACATGAAATGTACACAGACTGAGCTTTCTCTTCTTCTTTATGTTAGATAATTAAGCACACTGAACTGCAACACTCTTGTCAGTCCTGACCTGGAGAGACTCCTGATTCGACATATGTTTTCCAAATTACAAAGATATTCAGAAATTTGTAAAAGCAAGTTGGAAAAAAATATATTCCTTTATTAAGTTTGTATGTGGTTGTGTTTAGTTTCTTCTCAAAGTGTATTTTGAAATCATATTTTTTCATAACACAATTGCAAATACTATTTTTACTTTATAAATTAAGCCTTAGAAAATGCCACTAGGGAATAAAGCTACCATCATCATGTATTCTATGGCATGTGCCTGCTTGTATAGATATAGCTGAGTTTTTAATTACAAATGGGAATAACTATATGAACAGGTTGTCTGGGATCTAAATGGATCTGGCAGGGCAGCAAATAATAGATCTCTTGGTTATGGGCAGATCAAGAATGCTGTTGGGATCTGTAGGTTTGGGATTGGCAGGTAGAATGGAGTGCCAGAGTGAGCAAGAATCCCTGTTCCTTCTGCTTCTCTCCCGTTGTATTCGCCCCAATGCATTTCCACCATCCCACATCTGCTCCATTTCTGCACACCCACATTCCCAGATTATTGAAGTCAAACCTCTACAGGTTTTTCCACCACAGGCAGACTGATGAAATATTTTGCACAGCTGTGACATTGTGTTTCCCGTATTTCAGGGATAGGAAAATGAGTGAAAGAATGCACAGCCTTGTTCTCATAACACTCTAGGGGAAGAGCAATATCAGGAAGCAGGGAAGGAATGCTGTTCTGGATGCCTGATGCCTGCAGCCTTCTAGAACCTCCTGTCTGAACAAGGAAACACACATGTGGATGAATTGTCTTCCCTGGAAATAAACACCTTCTTTGTTCTAAATAGATATGAAATATTGTTTTTAGAAATAATTAGGACATTATAATCAGGTAAAAGATGTAATCCACCAACACATCAGAATCATCAGTAAAATGCCCATGGAATTTGCTTAGACCACAATTTTGTGTGATTCTTGTCCTAAATATTTTTTAAAGAAATTATTCCACTGGATAGTCCAGAAAAAAAATGCTCAGTTCCATGGAGTCAGAGCTAGAGAGAAGAGCAACACTTTGCCTCGTGTAGGAAACTGAAAGTGAACTTCTGTCATGACAAATACCATGACCATCAGCAGGTTAGTTCATCTTCCTTTGCCTCATTTTTCCTATTAAGTAAACAGCAATAATAACTGAGCTGTTTTTGAAAGTTTAAAGATTGAAAATATAATAAAAACAGAATTAAAGTATGGGTGATATTCTGAAAAGCACGATGAGCACAATGATAAACTGGGAACATCAAAGGAACTGAAACAACTCAAGCATTATTTTTAGGTTCTTGTCTTTGTCATTTCAGGGATTTGTGTATATGCACATGTGCATACACAAAATAGGCAATTTGCTGTGTAGTTTTAATTCAAAGTAATATTTTATAACAACAAGAAAACAAAAGCAGAAAACCCAACAAAAATAACAATAGCAAAATGCTATTTTATAAAGGTTTATTTTTGGAACTGCGCATATACATCATGAAAATAACAGATTTTGCATGGCTGTTTGTATTACATAAATAATAGTTTATTAAGTATGTATTGGAACATATATACGGTGCAAATAAAGTATGGATTTGCTATGAGCTAGTAGTTTGCTAAAGTCAGATATTTGTAGAGGACATGATTTCCTGACAGCTCCAGCTTGTCACCACATTTTCAGTAAGCAATGCAGTGAAGAAGTTGGCAGTAGTAAGATCAGCAAGTGTTCTTACATGATAAGAAGTGGCAGTTGCTCACACTGATCCTTTGAAAAAGAAATGCACTGAAAGGATACTGTCAGAATTCGTAGGCTTGAAGTGTGACCTGCCTCAGTAGTATTTCCCTACGGCAAATCTTACTGTAAAGATTGTAAACATTTAAGGCAATGGAATTTGAGAGAAGTAATTGCAATTCAGGAAATTTTGATTTCTGGTCACTGTGCCCCTGACAGTATGCACCCTGGCACAGGAAAAGTCACTTGGGGTAAGTTATACCTCTATGACATCTCTTTATTTTGAGGGACATCCACTTTACTCAGGGCAAGCATCTGCCAGATTTCCACAGCACAAGCTCCTGCAGCAGCAGGGCAGGTACCACTTCCAGGAAATGGAAGTCTGGAAATTGGTCTTTTTCAGCTCCAGTTCTTAGCCAGACTCCATGAGAAGTTAGGCTTTTCCCCCCACTTTTCTCAGGAGCCGGGGCTGTCCAAGTGTACTGGCTAGATTTTATACTTTCATCTTTCTTACTCTGCAAAACAACTGGATAGTCCAGAGGCATGCAGTAAAAGAGGGCATGCATTAAGGTCAGAACTGGGGCAGATGTTTACACAGTACAACATATATTTACGCTTTTGAATTCCCAATTTATCTGAAAAGCTTGATTTCTTATAGGCTTAATATGGTGCTTCTTTTTAACTGGAGAAGAATTTTATGTTTAACTCATCCTTAAACCTGATATTTCTGAGTTTAAATAATTCAAGGTCAAGAACATCTTACTTTCCTCAAATCTCTATAAATTACAGGGGTTTTTTTAATAGATAGATGATATTGCCCCTACTTAGATCAAAGTTTCTGTCTAAACTTTTGAGAACCTTTTAATAAAATATGGGAACAACAGAGTTTTAGTAACTTTAGCTGCTTAGGTAGACTTATCTTTTTACCCAGCTCAGAACATCTTTCCTGTAATATCATGGGTCTGTAACTTTACAACAAACATAAATCAGAAATATGAGCCATGACACAAGAATTTCTCACCAATTATCATCGTCAAAAATGAATAGATAAAAAAGAAAGTGCTATATTTTTGAATGGTGTCTCAAGTTATATGTCCAGAGATACCCATTTTTACAGTGAAGGTAATTGCACTAATTCTTTTCTCCAGCACACTTCCAAATTAATAGTAGATATAATTACTGGGGTAGGATAGCCTCAAGTTTTATAACAAAATTTATCAATTAAAACGTATTTTGAAAAATATCTTTACATAAAAGTGTCAGAGCAGTTATTAGAGAGCTGCAGATTTCAGCTTCCCTTGTTGAAATCTTCCCAATTTAACATTTCTGAATAATTTCAATGATTTAATATGAGATTACAGACTTCTTATGGGAGGGGTGAATCCCAGAGAAATGATAATCTTACCCCAGAAACAGTTAATCATGGATAATTTGCACATACTGTGATTATTTATATTTATTGCCATGATGATGCATGGAAACAAACAAGAATAGAGCCTGATTGTACCAGACAGAAACAAAGCAAAAAGAAAAAAAAGCAAATACCAAGAAGGATATGTGCTTTGCATCCAGCAAATTTCAGTCTGGATGAAATACATGCATGGGAAATGAATATTTCACAGAATGTTTTGTAAGCTGAGCTAGAAGAAAATTGGCATTAATTCCATGGCTGTAAGCGGGGGAAGGAGGAAAAGGGAGAAGGTAAGAACAGGATGGGAAGGAAGGGAGTCAGAGAGGTGGGAGTGGAGCTGGGGCTGTGGGGAGCACCCTGGTACCTGACTGGCACAGTCAAGCAGGTTCTCTCCCCCAGGCTCCCTGCCAGCATGTCAGAACAATAGAGGTGTTTCTTGGATGGCAGGCACCACCCCAGAAAAGCTGCCTTGAAAGATCACGGTGCTGCCAGCACTATACTCATTTTCCTTTCTTGCAGGAGATGGAAACAGGGCAGGAAAGGATGCAAAAATAAAATATTTTGTGTAGCTTTCTCAGCAATCACCTGAACAAATGTGGATTTCTCAAACAAATCCTCAGCTCAGTCATTGCATGGTGTTCTGCTCCCTCGCCTTGCATAAGAGATTCACGTCAAATAAATCCATTTCTTCAGTTGTATTTACTGTTTCCTGGCAACCACCCACCTTGGAAAAATAGAAGCCTGTGCAATGAGAAAGAATGGAAGGCCATCTCCTACCCCCTCTACCCACCTCTGGCAAGGCTTTCTATGCTTAATTCCACACACAGTCAGACAGTCTGTATCTAAGTTACTTTCCTGAGACCATGGTTATGAAAGTTAGGGCCGTGTCAAGTCAGTTTGTTATTTAAACTCTACAAAGCTTAATCATATGAATGATTCTGACTTATAAAATTAAAGATGTGAAGTTTTCATTTCATTTTCTCAGCGTGCCCATGAAGATGGCCTTTTTCAGAAAGGAAAATGAAATTAATTTTAAAAAGATTAATTCATACAAATAGCTTTCCCATATAACATGAGAAAATATGGCAGAAAATTAATTGAAGTATAAAATTAGTGATAACAGAATATTAAACAATAAACAGATTTTGTGAGTTACTTAAATTCACATAATGGTTGTTTATTTTGTTTTGTTTTTTTTTATTATACTCTAACAAAGTGCATAGGTAGAATGTATGCAGACATTCATCCAGGAAGCCATCCTGCAGAGTTCATGGGGAGTTCACTTGCAAGGGGAAACCAAGTTTTTCACTGCAGTTTTTGTATGTTTGTGCTCAGGTGTGTAAAGGGGTGGATTTCTCAATCTGTTGTTTCTTTTCCTTTTGCTGCAGTCAAATGTTGTGTCTTTTTTGTCCTTTATTATACAGTTAACTTGTTCTTGGGCTTAGCTAAAAAGCACATTTGAAGAACACTTCAAGAAGGCAAACAAAAGGATGCCAGCAGTGAACCACACCAAAACAAAGATCTTTAGTTCTTTGCTTTCATTTAAAAACAGACTGTAACAAAAACATAGAGGAAAGCATATATATATATTAGTTCCCCAGTATATTTTAAACTTAATTAACTTGCACATCAGGGACTAGATTCCTCAAGTTTAACTTTTTCAGGGGGAAAAAAGAGACTAATGCAGCTACACACAACTAGTATAAATTACAGTAAATTGTGAAGAGTAAGAATCATACAACTTTCTGAAATTAGGTGAGGTTCACCAAAAGCTTAATGACTGACCTAGAAGAAGAAAAAAAATGCATTGAATCACGGAATTACTTGGGTTGGAAAAGACCTCTAAGATCGTCAGGTCCAACCATTAATCCAGCATTGCCAAGTTCACCCCTAAACCATGTTCCCAGGTGCCACATCTACACCCTTTTTTGAATTCCTGGGATGCTGACTCCACCACCTCCCTGGGCAGCCTTTTGTGATGCCTGACTACCACTTCAGGGAAGAAATTTTTTCCAGTATCCAATCTAAACCTCCGCTGGTGCACCTTGAGGCCATTTCCCTTCATCCCGTCGGTTCGCCCGTGGTGAAGGGACCAATGCCCCCAGCTGTCTACAATTCCTTCCAGATAACTTTAGAGAGCAATAAGGTCTCCCCTCAGCCTCCTTTTCCCAAGGCTAAACACCCCCAGCTCCCTCAGCTGGTTCCTTAACTGGCACCAGCCTCATTGGTACATCTTTTGTGCAGAGATAGAATCATTTAGGTTGGAAAAGGCCATCTGAGATCAAGTACAACCATAAACATCATGCTACACCACAGAAACAGCACCTACGTGTGTTTGGATTCATGAGTGTCCTGCAGATCCTCAGTGGCAAACAGTCCTGTGTGGCACAACACAGTGAGACCTGAGATGCATCTGAGAGCTCAAAGAGCCACTGTCTTCACAAGGACAGAAAGAAAGCTTAGGGAAAAGGAAGGGAGAAATCCTTCCCAGTTTTTCTAAATATCTTAAATTGCCTTTCAGAAGAAGGAGGCTAATAGTAAGAAGACATGCATGCTATTGATGCAATTAAGTTTGTAATCTATGGCAAAAGATGCTAGATTACCTTCACCTTGCAAGCAGAGGAACAGCTGAGGTGGCAGTTTGGATAATAGCTGGTCTCAGTGATTTACAATGGGATTTAGACGTGCAAGTCTATTTTAGCTAATATCACAAATATGTTGAATTTAAAAAATGCAGAAATGTACTGCAAAACTATGTTTGGAGGCAGGAACAGCAGAAGCTTTTATTTTAAGAGACTGTGTTGACTTATCCTATTTACTGTGGGAAGAAAATTTAAACTTTATATCATGATATATAAGATCATGAACCATATAGACTAAAATCTATAGCCCTTTTCAATACCAGATGGAGAAGAGGTCATTTAAAATGAAAACACAACAGATTCAAAACAAGAGGTCCTACTTTATGTAACATGTAAATAGTCTGTGGAACTCTGTACTATATAGAATAATGTTCGAGCAAATAAAATTTTGGATTTAAAGTAGTATTTATGTAAAAGTATTAATTGTCTGTGAGATTAAAATTAAATAGACTGTTAAGCAAACTCTGTGTAGTACTCAGTGTACTAAGAGAGCAAGAAATTTTCTCCGCAGTTTTTTTTTCTTTCCTGTTCTAAAACAAGGACTCCAGATTTCCATTTAAAATTTGCTTAAAATCTTTTTATATTCTAGTTATCTACTGGGGTCTTTTGTGTGTGCCTGTGTCAAAAAAAAAAAAAAAACACCAGAAGTAATACTGAATTCTCATTTTCTAAGTACAATAGAAGAAAAATGTGTGTTTATGGTAAAATGGCGAACCACGTAAAGGGAGGAATCTTGCAGATGGAGATTTCCTAGTGATTAAAGAAATACATGATTTGTAGTAAGAGGGAACTTGATGTACTCAGACAGCCACCAGATGAAGAACGCAGCAAAGCACAAAGTGTCTGACACTGCTTGAAGTTGTTTCTGTTGGTCTTTTTTTCCTTGCAAAAGGGAGGGACAAAAAGACTGTTTCAGTTTGACTCTGATCACTGGAATGAATTAGTTGATTCTGACTCATGAGGCCCCATGATTCTCAAGGAAAAAAGGAGAAAGAACACCACAACAGAGACAAGAAGCCTAAAGAAAGCAAATTTAAAACTCCAAGGACTGGTATGTCCGAATATAAGAGGAAATACTAAATTTTGAAAAAAGGGAAGCTCGGTAGAATTCTGAATTCTTTAATGACACTACATTGAGGACACATTAATATTTTTCAATGCAGAATGTTGGATCAGTTTTTAAAAAGGAACCATCATGACTGAATCACAAACTGTTCAACTACATGAAGCTCAAGCTTAAAGTAGAAAAAGTTTAGTTTATTAGTGATGAGTACAGCGAGATGCTCACATAGGTGGACAGAAAATCAGAAAAACACAAAGCTTTCCACAGCTATCAAGAGACATAAATGATATTATGGAAACGTTTTTTCAGTTCTGGAAGGGCCAAAGCTCCTTTTCTATCACAAATGTTTTTCATTGTTGCAATAGACAACCTTCTGTTGCCTGTGAAGTAATACATCTTTTCTCCCTTGAGCTTTGGATGATATTTGAGCCAGGCTAGGACTAAAACTGATGCATTTTCTGTTGAAAGAAAATTCAAATTATGCTTCTAGTAGTTGTCTTTTTTCAACTTGAATTGCAAAATATTCCTCTTTTTTTTTTACTCCAGGTAATACATGATGGGAATATTCTGAAAAGCTTGAAATCTCTACCTTATGCTACATAGAAAAATGTATTCCTCTAGAAAAAAGATATCAAGGCCTGGATTAAGGAGATCAAATTTTAATGTAGTCAAAATTAATTCTTTTTCCAACACACAGCAGTAGTGTAATTGACAGATGATTATATATCAGCCTTTGCCAAGAATATTGCTAAGCACTTTAAGTCTGGCAAACTCTGTGTTACTTTGTGATTGGTAGAAAAATCTATAATTTTCTCTTGGGGAAAGGCCAATTTTATATCAACTCAAATGTTACACAATGCTCTTTCCTTCACAAAATTCCAGCTGCACACACTGGATGTGCTCCTAAAATGATGGATTTTTTTTTTTATTTTTAATAGAATTGAAAATTTATTTATGGAAACTAGCTGATCAAACTTGACTTTCCAACTCTTAACATTTTTGAAGGTGTTAAGATGCTCTTGGCTTCACTGCTGGATTTCAACTCACAACTGAGTTATTAAATTAATGGTTGCAATTCATTATCAAGGATTATAGGAAGTCATTGAGCCTCTGGAACCCCTTCCTCTCACTGAGTCTGAGTCTGAGTAAGTTTTTGCTTGTGCAGCCCAAATACTTATACTCTGAAAAGCTTTTGGTCATACGCTCCTGTGTATTTTTGTATTTTGTTTGGTCTAATGGGATATTTGGGATTATAATATCTTTTTAAGAAGAGTGAACCACTGTAGATAGCAATGGCTTGAACAGTATTGCACATTGCCGTATCATGTTTGTAATGCAAGATTATCTGTATACATATATGCACAAAAGAAATGGCTGAAATAAATTTTGTGAGTACTTAGTATATTTAAATAGTCAGTTTTACTGTGTTATTCAAGTAACAGGTTAGCACCCTCCTTTCCAGAAGGCACTGACCATATGAGGCCATAAGGTACGTAGTTTACCAGTGGCTTCCTTCATCGACCAAATAATTTTGCAGCAATTTGATTATTTAAGAAAGAATCAATATCAAATCTCATTAATACATTATCTAATGCAAATTTATATAAGTACTCAAACTCTACTGAATACTCATGCCTTTTTTTTGTCATTGACCTTTGTACATTTCCCTCTCTGGCGGTTGCAGCTCAATGAACTGGGTGGAAACGCCAATGAAGTGTAGTGGTCTCATGAGCTTGGGCATGGTTTGAGGGTTTTCTAAGAGATAAACATTGTTCACCCTCATGTGTACAGGCAGGCTGATGAAGCTTTGATATTTTTTATTCGAACCATAGAAAGATATCATTTAAGTCAAGTAATAATTGTGGGCCTTGACCACAATTAGAGACTGCATGCCTAGAGGGAGTTGCATTTAATCTGCTATTGAGTTGCTGGGTGCCATCTCATCCTCTGATATCTGAGCTGAAAATGCACTGCGGGTAGATGGACCAATTGCTTCCACTCAAATGAGAAACTATATAACTTATGCTAACTACAAGAGTATTTTGGGGTTGTAGAAACAAGAAGAGAGAATCATAAGAGGGTACAGCTAATTACAAAGACAAATTAACTGACCGATTATGGCCTACATTTCTTGCTAACCTGCCTCAGTTAGTTATTTTTGACTGATCAAAATAATTACAATGAAGTTATGCATATATTCCAACACAAGTCATTTACTGTCTCAACAAAAAGGGAAAGCAGCTGTGATGTGTTAATACTTTCTTTTTTTTTTTTTTTTAAGTGAATTAAACAGTCTCTTTACTGTCAGTTGCCATCTTCCAGGACAATAATCCATGTACTTCATGAAGAAAAATATTCTAAAATATCTGCATAATGTTTCTTTGAAAAAGTACTTCTGGAATACTAGTGCAAAAATTCTTCTGAGACAAAATTGGTAAAGCAGTTCATTTTTAACCAAAGGATAACTTTTCCCAAATTACACCTACATTCTGATTATGATCAGAAGGTGTATTTGACTGCAGAGAGTCCAGATCCATATGTCATTAAAAGAACAAGCATAAGTAACCTTCTCTTTTCTAGAAATACTGCAAATGCTTAATTAGGATTGAAGTTGTCTCTGGGGTGACAGTGCCTTTACATATATCCTAAATGACATTTATTACCAGAATCTCATGCATTCAAATGCAAGAAAAACTGGGGAGCAACCTTAGCTGTGAGCACTGCAAAGGAAGCTCAGTAATGAATCCTGGCAATGAGGCTCTAATCATTGCTTTCATGGCAATTATGCAGTGTGTGAGCAGGACTTCAACTCATAGAGAAAGATGGACAATGAATACTGAATTTTAACCTGCCTTTTAAGACTTTCTAAACTAATTTAATTGGGATCACATAATTACTCAAAAGGCAATCTCAAGTGCATTATCATCCTCCTGTGTCAGCCTTCCATGCCTTGTTATCCTGTTAGAGTGTGTCAAAAAATTGTCACAGGAGACTGAATCTTACAGAGGATAATAACCCTACTGCTGCTTCTTCAAGCCTTAAACCTGAGATTTGAAATAATGAGAGGGCTCTGCTGCTGGGAAGAACTTTTTTTATTTTTGGGGGATTATTATTCTTTTTAAGCTAGACCACCCATTTACATCTGTCATAGAGCTTTAAAAACAATATTTTGAACAGTGGAATTGTCATGGCTTTCGTTCACTGACTTATTATGCATTATTTGCAGGGATATCCAACAGTCCCTTGCTTTCTGGGCTATATATATTCCTAATGATCCCTTTCCATCTCTGTAGCAAAGAAAGAACATGGAAATTATAGTTCTTAGCATGGCATCTCATCTGTTTTTTACAGAAAGTTTACAAGTAGAATATATTCTGATTTTCTTTTCCCTTTCATTTGAATCCACAATGAAGTTTGATAGCATACTGCAGCAATATATGTCTTGGTGTTACCGTTTGTACCATTTGTTACCAAAGAGAGAAAAAGGCAAATGAGCATTACCAACTAAATTCCTTGTTTACTTGTTATTCATGCCCACTCCCAAAAGCTTTGAATTCTACCAAAATGAAGGAATCTGATGGAACAGCTAAGATAAATAATTTTCAGACAAAGTCTTCCATCAGACTTGGCTTTTATGTGTCAAAATGCAAGAAAATAAAATTCTTCTGCCACTGCCGTCAGTATTTGGATTGGGAAGCTTAATGATGCACAGGGACATTGTCATTGCCACTCTGTCCTCAAAAGTGAATATTAGACTGTCTTTCCTGCATTTCTTTTTACTTGGTAATCATTCATTTCACTAGCAGCAACTGTAGCCCTTCCTAAACTACTCCCTCCCCCATTTCCAGGGGCAATAGGTAACCATGTTTTATCTCCACAGATGCTTTAAATTGTAACACTACTCCCCACCTGGAAGTCATTGTGGATTCTTAAATTTTACCTGTGAGTTCATTGCTTTGCATTCTTTTTCCAGACCATACAAAGTTCTATAGCATGTGTGGTGTGGGATTAAAAAAGGAGAAGCATCCCTTTTCATTTTTCTAATTTTCTGGGTGACGCTTTTAAAATCAGCTGAAAGAGAGACAAGCTATTGCTGACAGCAGGCTTGGCTTGAACAAAAGAGATCAAGCTATAGCCAGATCAGTCCCTGCTGCAAGTGCTCCAGCAGCATTCATATCTTTTTACTTGAAGTGCTTCCATTTGGAACTGCTATGCACAGATTTTCTTCCTCTCCACTTTTATCAGCAATGGTGATTTGATGTCAGGTTTTAAGGACAAGCAAATCAGCATAGAGCAATTCGAAAATGACTGAATTACTCAATTTCTAAAGATTTTTTCAGACAGAACACCCTAGGTAATCAGGAACAGTTATAGATCAGGTTTAATGTGGTGACTGGGCATAGCTTTATGACCCATAAGTGAGAGTGGATGCACACTAACAAAGCTAGTTCAGCATATAATAGGCACAGAGATGAGGGAAGGGCATTACTGGCACACAGTGCTCCATGTACAACCCAGCTGAATCTATCCTTGCTGCACATCCAGAGAAATACCTCTGTGTATTTCTGTGACTTGATGTGATGGTGAAAATTGGCAGAATTTAGGGGCAGAAGTGTTGGAGTACAAATAACCTGTGAGTCATGATGGTATTTC
Organism: Promerops cafer; assembly: GCA_013398275.1. NCBI lineage: Eukaryota > Metazoa > Chordata > Aves > Passeriformes > Nectariniidae > Promerops > Promerops cafer. Next base: position 172,237 of record VZSE01003765.1, on the reverse strand, counting down.
TGGTGTGGTGAGAAGCAATTAGGACCTCCCTAATGCAGAAGGGCTTAGAGCACTTTGGAAAGGACAATGGCTTCATGCTATTTTGACTCCTTAGGTGAGGAAAAGGAGAAGAAAATCAGTAGAAAATGTGTGTCTTCCATGGACACACTACAGAAATGACCAGAGAAGACCACTGTAGACAGAACCTGCTACCATTGTATATCTATTTTTTTACACTCCTGAGCAAATAGGGTTAATTCATCCCATTATCTAGGAAAAATTAACATGTCAGTAACGTGACCAATGAAAATTAACTTACATTGCAATTAAAAAAACACAGAAAAACAACTAAACCAAAACTGATTAACACCGTTACTGGTATTTCTTTTCTGGGCAGCACATGAAGAAAATAATTATTTAATAATTTATAACTTTGGCAATATATCACCAACATGTCTGATGATGTTTTAATAAATATCGGTTGTATGACTGCCAGTGACACAGGCAGGCCCATGTCTTTATGTAAACAGCAGTAAAAGTTTGGAGCTCTTAATACATAAATAAGTATGTACAACATCCTTCAATTTGCTGAAAACTGAAAACTACTACTTTTGGATCAAATTAACCATAAAACAAGATAGCTGTATGGCAAGTATACTATTTTAATAAATTCTGTTTACATTTATTAAAATAAGATTTGAAGAAACTGCAAACTGATCCAAATTACACTAGTTTAAAATGTTTTAAAATATCTTTTTCTTTTTAAGCACTTGCATTTTTAAATCCAAGCATTTTTCCATTGCAAAATGAATTAAGAAATTATTTTATGTTTACAGAAGTTTGGTCTATATCTACTCACAAACTCCAACAATTACCAAATGAAATATGTCAACAGAAAAGCAAAACTTAAATAAAAAGATGTTGCCTCTCATCCTCATCTTTCATCAAACACAGACTAATTAAAATCTGTATTACCATAAGTTAGAATTCATTGCATGTAATCATCAGAAAAATTAATATATTTTTCTTTGTTTCTTATTGCTTTGTTTTCTATACTGGTTTGTGTTGTGCATTCATTAAACATATAATAAACTGGATTGATATGAGCATGTGAAAAAATATTTTGGGGTTTCTCTTCAAAGGAGCTTTCTATTTTAACAGGTATAACTCAGTCTGCAATTAGGTTTTAGGTATAATGTTAATAGCAGTAATTATATCCTCCTTTATCAACATATTCTTAATTGTCACTCATAGTTATTTACATGTGAATTCAGAAGTGACATTTTACTTACTGCTAGGCAGCTGAGCAGTGTCACTTGTATAATTTATAACAGGACTAATTAAAAAGAATGAGTTTTCTATAATGTTCTTTTCAGTGTTTACTGCATGAAGTTTATTAAAATATTCAATGCAATAACAATAAAATCCTTATTCAAAGTAATAATAGGCAAATATATTTCATTCAATGCTAACTTGCTTTCTGTTAAACTGAAAGTAGATTGAAAACTCTTTAACGGCACCATGGTGTTTTTGTTTATCTTCCTAATGTTTTCAAATACTTCTCTGGAGGAGTGTCCTCATAGAATCATAGAATTATTTGGGTTAGAATGAGACCTTGAAGTTCATCCAGTCCAACCCCCCTGTCAGGGATGACTTGAACTGCACCAGGTTGCCCAGAGCCCCATCCAACCTGGCCTTGAATTTACCAGCTCTGCTTCACCCTCCAGGTTATTAATCCCTGGAACCAAAGCTTTAAAAGGACTTTGTGTGTAATCCAACTTACTGTGTTTCTTCATGTGTTCTAGTTGCTAAGGGAAAACAAGGATGTTATTGATATGAATTTCAACAGCCTGTAGCTGTCATTGGTTTTAATATTGTTTTTGCTAAATGTCATTTTCACAAAGTGCTATTGGTTATTTTCTCCTAACTACAGAAATGGCTCTTGTCACCTCTTTGCTTCTGTCTCTAAGGACAATGCATTGCCCTCCTTTATCATAAAGGGCAACAACAGCATTCAGGGTTCAACAAGGTTACCAACTCTTCCACTATAACCAAATGTAGAAGACTATACTTTAATAAGTTACTTGTTACAAATACTCTAAAGATACATTCTTGCTGTGGGACCATTCTATTACCACAAAGCATCAAACTAATTAGCAATAGCACACATGCAAATGAAGTTGTTCATCTTAAAGAACTTTGAATAATGCCCCTATGATTAGCAAAGCGATTAAAATAGCAATTCCATGTCATTATCAATCTTTTTAATAAATTCTGTACACTAGATGCAGTTTATTTTTGAAGTTCTAAATCAAAATATTTCTTTGCATTATATTCAAGGCTTTGTATCGTTTCTTGGTTATATTGTTAGTTTGTATATTTTTAATTAATAACTCCAGCCATTTAATTAAAAAAGTTTTCCATTGCTTCTCATACTTAAAAACAAACACTTATAAGAATACTGTCCTAATATGAAAAAGTGGCTATAGAATCGCTGTATCTTTATGACTCATTTATTCCAGCAGAAGACAGCATTTGCATTATGAATTTCTATCCAGTGTCTTTTTACAGGAGACAGAAATTGACAGTTCTGAGCTTAAACAGGAAGCAATGAAAATATCTTTTTATGCTCATTCTCTCACCTACTCACAGTTTCATGCACAGGTAGCAGTGCAGTGAATTCAAACCTGTGTTTACTGCTCACTGACCCCAGGGATAAAAAGTTTGGGTCTATGGCTGTGGAGGCAAGTACACCTCTGTGCTGTAGGATCTGTTTTTCAGGACAAAACATTTTCACAGTCATGTAAAAAGATATAAGGTGAGAACTACCAGCAGACAGCCTTTCATCTGTTTGCTACATCCCCTCTCTGCTCGGTGTATTAATGAGGCCATATGCCTAACACGCTGATATCTTTAATTTACTGGTGGTTAAAAAATAAAATCAATTCTATCTTCAGAAAGGGGCTGGTGTAACATTCCTTCCTGCTTTGTCTCATCCTCTCTTCACATGACCTGTGAGCCCTTCTCAAGGTGAGAAGGAAAAGCTTAAGTTGTTGCAGTGAAAGATGCTCTGGGTGGGCAAAAGGTGAATCCTTTTGCTTTGGATTGGCATGAAAAAACCCAAGGTGGGGGAGAACTGCTGGCAAGCAGCTCTGCAGAAAAGGTCCAGAGAACCCAGTTTAACATGAGCCAGCAGTGGCCTGTGGCAAAGGCAGCCCCAGCACCTGGGCTGTGTTGGCAGTGGTGGAAATGATGTCTGTGCATGTCTGTGGAAATGATCCTCCCCCTTCTTTGGGCACTGGTGAGTCTGCATCTGGAGTACTGTCTAACTGCTGAGGAAGAGAGGGAGAGGGGCAGTGCTCTGGAGTTCCAGGTAGGACCTCCCAAAGTGGCCTATGTTCTGTATGCCATGGAAAGAGAGTGGCTGTGTCCCATTCTATTTAATTTCTCCATCACTGTGATGGCCAATTCACACTGGTACAGTTATCTGGCATGAAAAGGGAATTTCCTTGTGATCTCCTTGTAGCTGTCCTAGTTCCTGCTCCACTGAGTGTCACTCAGGATGCCCTCTAGGGGACTTCTACAACCAGTGCTATTTCATTCTCCTAATTTCTGTCAAGAAGGCAAGTCAGCTTTACATAAAGTAGCCCAAACCCAAATGCTGAAAGAGTATCTCTATTTTAACTAAACATTTGGATCTACCTTGAATTCCCCATGAAAAAACAGTATTAAAAAAATGTACAGGGCAGCCCATATTCTGCTCTGGCTATTTAGAGCTATGTACAAGTTCTTTAGGCTTTTCTCCTATCAGTAAGTTCCTTTCTTTGCCTTCCAAATCAATATGACTGACTGCTTTTCCTGAGAGCTTCTTCAAAATGCTTTCTATCTCAGAGATTAATGCACTGTATTGCTCTCCTTTATCCCATGTTCTTAAAGCCAAATGGTTTTCATTTAAAAATGGCACTATCATCTGAGAGCACTGGAAAAAAATGAGCACTGGAAGTTTTAGACCAAGTTCCCTCTTCCTTTGCTGACCAAGTTGAAAATTTGTATCATAGAAATTGTTACATTCAATGTAAAGATGTGCTCCTAGCACAGCACATTTTTACATTGAATCAATATGGATGTGTTGGATACTGAAGAGTGCTTTGATCTTATTTTCTTTCCCCCAAAGAAAACTTATACAGAGTATGATATATATGTAGCTCTTTTTCAGCTTGTTCTTTAGCTCAGATGACATGATATACTTTGATGGGGAATGCTGCTCAAGAAATGTGGGAGGAAAGGAAAGGAAAGGAAAGGAAAGGAAAGGAAAGGAAAGGAAAGGAAAGGAAAGGAAAGGAAAGGAAAGGAAAGGAAAGGAAAGGAAAGGAAAGGAAAGGAGAAAAGAGAAAAGAGAAAAGAAGAGAAAAGAAGAAAAGAAAAGCAGCTAATATGAAGGTGTTGAAGCTTTCAGTTTTGTTGTTTTTGTTTTTGTTTTTGTTTTTTTTTCTTTTGAAATTGGTTCTTGGTAGATTAGCAAAACCCCTAAACATTTTTTATATCAGGATTATGCTGGCTGAGCATTTTGGGTGAAAATGTGGGTATCTTTATGCCTGTACCCTGAATTCTTTCTCTCTCTCTTTTCACATACTTCTTATTTTAAAAAATTCATTTTTTGTCTAAACTGACATTTTTTTCATCTTTTGGCAGTTTTTCATCTTTGCAAAAACCATTTTGATGTATACCTACCTCTGCTTTAAAGCAACTAATTCTCCTCTTGTGAATGATCTGGTCTGTATAAGCCTCCCAAGGACCCATTTGAATAACCCACGACAGAGTAAATCTTACAGAAGAGTAAGAAGGTATTTTGGGTGAGGTGCAGAGCACAGGGAAGGCAAGGGGTGGGAGGACATGAAGGCAGTGCCTGTCCCAGCGTGTCTCTGCTGCTCATGTGTAAGGGTGACAGGTGAGCTTTGCTTGCTGAGCAGCTTGAGGACAGCACTGCTTGACCCCAAGCAGGAGAGGAAAGGAGCTGTGTGCAGCATGACCCTCTTCCTTTCACTGGAAGGTCGGTCATGATAACATTTGTTTGAAAGGAGGAAGTTTTAGATTTTTACTTCTACTGGCTGCTCCAAATGTTTTCTCTGGGGAATCCATGCCTAAGATGCTTCTGAGTTCAGACCAAATGTTTCTGTTTCATCTAGAAATTTTCCAGTGTTTCCATCCATATTCAACTTTCCATTACATCTTCCAATTCCTAAATTGTTTGGAGAAGAAAAAAGAAACTTTTACAATGTCAATTATTTCCAAATTCAAAGGTCTTGGCATAAAAATAAGAACTGGAAGTTTGCAACAATTTCTCACATTTTTCAATAAGGAAGAAGGAGGCACACTGCCATTTATAGAAATTTATTGCCAGCATAGTTTTTGTTTGCTCCAATCTCTCACCAGATCAGCTACATAACTAAAGGTAAACCCTTCAGATTACCTATTCTTTTTCACTATCTCAGACTTTACAAGCATAAAACTGCTGAAAAGCATTTACCCTTCTCAGGGATGTCATTAGTGCTTTCCAGATTGGTTCCTATTGCAAAATCAACAGAAGAAGTGCTACAATTCAAGCTTTTCAGAGGGTGGTAAAATACCACCAGAGAAATGAAACTGTAGAAGATGTCAGCCATCTGTTGTTTAACCCAACCAAAATGTGTTTTTTGCAATTCTTTCATGAGGACTGTGTCTCTAGAAGCCAACACAAGTGCATTTGTTGGCAGCAGAAGGCATCCTTTAATTGTAATAGGAAGAGGAAACATTTCTCTTTCCCTGATGATACAGAATTTGGAGAAATAGTATCAACAGACCCAGAAACATCCTAAATGAAGAATCCAGCTAACAAACACATTGTACTCACTTGTGTGGCTGACAAGATGTTCTAATATGAATCAGTCAGATGTTAGGTTATAAACAGAAGTCTGCAACACATTCTTTCTTACTGACTCACTCCATTTCATCCAACATGATGTTGTCAGAAACAGAGAAAGATGGCAGCAAAATGAAAATCAAATGTGAAAAAGACCTGAAAGAGACGCTAAAAAATGCATCTATCTTTATTAAATTTCAAGATTTCAAAGGCCTTTATGTAAGTGTCTCTTTTAGTTCAGAAAGAAAATCTGATATTAAGAGATTTATTTATTAAGGTATTAACAGCACTTTCAATGATGTTAATCACCAAAATGACAGACATATTTTTCAAGCATGGATTTGACTGATGACAACAATTAACAGCATAATAACGTATTTGTTTCAAGTCCAAATTAAAATTAGGGATTCAAGAAACTGTTGTTCTTTGGAAACCAAAGTACATCACAAGGATTTTTTTATACTTCTAAAGGGAGAAAATTGAGCAGTTCTCATTGTACTGAAAATGAAGCCAATATTGTCAAATATGGAAAAGCAGGACACACAGAAATGTGTCATAGATTAAAACATTCTTTAAAAATAGCCTTACAGAACAGCATTCTTCTGAGATGGCATTACAAAAAAAAATCAGGTGGATTAGTGTACAGCATTTGTAGTGTACAGCATACTTAATTTATTCTTTAATTTATTTTTTTTTTGCCTTTTGTTGGTATCAGAATAGGAAATTATTTTTTTTTTTTTCTCTTTCATTGTCTCTTTTTTTTCCTCTGGAAAAAGATACACTTTACTTATAGGAAAGTGTGAAAAATTGTTCATTATTATGTTATTAAAAGCATTGGGAAACAAGACAAATTCTGCCTCTGGAAGCTGCATTTCCTACAGTAATAATTTTAAAATTAATTTTGAGCTTGTGTTATGAAATTCTGTCTCCAATGAAGGGACAGAAATATTGCTATTGATGTAAATTGAACCAGGATATCATCCATAAAGTAATTTCCTTCTTAACAGAAAAGCTGATTTAAATATGGAACTTACAAGCCCAGTAGAAGAACTAGAGTCAAGAGCTGGGTGAAAAAAAAGCAATCTGAGTTTTGATATTTTTATCAGTATGAAAGGAAGCAAGGGAAACAGGACACTCTCCAAAATGATACCAATAAAAGCTGATTATCCCATACCACAGTAATGTGTGCACTGTATATGCTGTCAAAATATTTTTAAAACTTTGATTGCAGTCTTAGTACCTGTGAATCCCCTGTCATTATAAAAGTTAGGCACTGCCCTCATTGTAATTCTCTTTTCTTGTCTGAAATGGATGTTTGAACTCGTGATTAATTGAAACCTAGCACAGGTTTTAGTTAGAGTCTTTCTGGTTGTGAGAGCAAGTTGGGCTCTAGCAACCAAGAGATTTTGTTTCTTCTTGCCCTAAAGCTACCATTACAGTTACAACTCGTGGCCTCTGTGTGTGGGGGCATCAGGTTTCACCCATAGCTTGGACTTTCCATTGGAGTGTTTTATTCCTGAGAGCTTTTGTGGAAGGAGCACTGCAGCAATGGGGTGGCAGCAGCCTCGTGGTTCTGCCAGTGGTGTGAAGATGAGGTCCATCCCACTCCAAGAAAGGGAGAAAAGATAAAATCAGAGGATATTAAAGATCATAGAATGAGTCTCAGGAAAGCAGGCTGATAGATAGCTTGGGTGTGAGACAGCAAAGTTCCTGGTTAACCATGAGCAGTAGCAAAAGTCAGAGTAGCAAATCCATGGGATACATCTGAATCTGTGCTGAATGTCACTGAATTTGTGCTGAATGTCAGGGACAGGTGTCCTGTACCTGCCTGGACATGAAATGTAGTAAGCTGATCATAATGTCTTTTTTTGTATTTGAAGACAGTTAAATTGAGATTGTTTCCAAATGAATATATTTTAAATTAGTTGCATCTAAAGGCTGTGTAAAACACCACGAGTGCTTTCATACATAATAAATTGTTTGGTATATTTTTTTAATGTTTCCTAAAGGTCATTAAGTACCTTGTCCCTTTGATTGGTTTGTTGCTTCATCCTTAGCTATTTGATAGGACTGGGTGTGTAATCCTACATATAAACCCATATTTTCACCTGTACCATAACAAAAAGTTAAACCATGAAGTTAAAAAGCATGAAGATTGGTGGTTTTTTGCAGCAAAGATCATCTGACAATAAGTGGCAACGTTTTCTGTTCTACAGCCTACTTTGAAAATTGTTCTTTTAGACAAGCAAATCTTCCTACATAGCACATTGCTTATGTTTATAGGTGAGAAGAATTTAAGCCTTCTGATGTCTCCACTTATTGTCATCAAGTAGGCTACACCTGATGTGAAATCCATAACATCAAGTTTTATTATTTTTTGAAATAAAATGCTATTAAAATCAAGAGTATGGTTTAACAGCCTATCAAATGAACAAAAGTATAATATAACACAAGCTCTGATGCTTATTTGATTCTGCTCTGTTTCCATAGTAACTTTAAATAGCTAATTGTAGTACTCTTACAAATATTTTTGCCTTTTTCTTTCCTAACAATGGATGCTGGTTGTTTTATGGAGGGAAAGAGTCTGTGCAGGAAACATTAAAAAATTGCTTTACGTTGTTCAGAAGTCCAAGCTGATTTATCTATATAATTAACCTTTATTATAGCTTAATTTATCCTAAGTTAATAATTATAATAAATAGAATTTTGTTGACTAGAAGTATCTAGTGGATTTCCACAGGACATGACTTTATTATCCATCTTGATTAATATCTTAATTTTTGCTGTGGAAGCTAGAATTATTCTCACATGAATGGTTTTTACTGATGATACATAAAATGGGAGAGAATTAATATTGCTACAAAGAAATAATAAAATTTATATTGAGATATAGTATTTATGGGAAGATTAGAAATTTAGCCTAAAAATATCAGCTTGAAAAAAAGAAAGTGAACAAATACACTTCCAGTGAAATAACACATTTTCAGTTCAAGACATGAAGCAAGGTCTAGCAAGGTCCTAAAATGTATTGCAGGGACTGTAATGATGGACAGCAGGTGAAGTCAATCTTCCATGTAATACAGGTGCTCAGAAGGCTTACAAAACTTTACTCTGAGCCTGACAGGAATTATTTATATCTCAGCATGGAGCAGTGCAGAGCTCGCATTCAGTCCAGGATACTTCTCTGGGAAAATGAAACAGATGAGAATCCTGTGATGTTTGGATAAGAAATCCTTACACATAGCAGCAAATATTTGTACTTGGAATTCATTGTGTGATTCTGTATGTTTCCTAGCAGAACTGCTTTGTTTTCTATGACTAGACCCAAAGTCAAGATACATAACTACAGCAAAGCTTGTAAGTATGATTTAATCTTTACTGCAATCAATACTTCCAAAATAGACCCCACATGGAGCACCTTAAAACTCTACAGGGCTGCAAATTCACCTTTGCCTAGGAAAATGCTTACCTGTTAGCACCATGCAAAACTAAACCCAGTGTAACAGAACAGGGGAGCTGGAGGGCTGCACAGCCCCTGGGAATTCATCCAGATTTGACTCTGCTCTAAAAAGCATGTGAGTCGTGTACTAAGATGCTATTTGCAATTCTGTGAGGAGTTCATGGCTTTGCACAGTTTCATATGTAAAGTGAGCCAAAATTTACCAATCTGTCATAATCTGGCTCTCCCAGAAGTTCCTCAGCATGCACAAACAGAACACCAATGAGAAAAAGTCAAAGAAACAAGAACTGAATGCACACTTTCCAGCAAGTAGGGATTTCAGTTTCACACTGCTTTACTAATGAGAAAGCAGCTAATCATTTTTTATAAATAACTGCCAAAAGTCAGGAGGAAAATACCCCCAGTTTTTTTCTTCACTGAAGAAATTTCTAGTAATTTCTTTAGAAGTTGAATACAAAACATACAGTTCACCTACCAAATGCCACTAGTCCCTAGATATGCAGCAGCTTCTCTTACTTGTGTGAAAATTAGATCTTATTTCAGAATATCAAAAAGCCAGCAGTTATATTGAAGAAATACCAGCTGCTGAACAGCCACTTCTTTCTAAGCACCAGTCTGAACATGTAGAGGATGGATCAGCACAAGCCTGTGGGTTCTCCTTGGATGTCTAATACTAGAGGGAAAACAGAAATAGGAAAGTAATAATGCTCATTCCTAGAGGCTCTTTTGTGTGGCTGTGTGTTCATAGGGAATCTGAAGAAAGGGAGATGGCTCTCTTTCCAAGGTCTTGACAAGTTTAAAGGCCCACAGAAGCAGAATACATAGATTACAAACCTGTGGCAGGAACTAACTACTGTCCTTTGTCCATTCCACAAAATACATAGTGCAGCAAAGCGAGAAGGAGCTGGGGGAGGTGTGGTACAAAGCAAAACATGCTCCCCAGATTCCTCATTCACAAGAAGGAAACCTTTATTATGCTGAGGGTAGGATCAGTCTAGCCCTCAGGAAAACAGACAATCATTACAACAGATGCCAAGAACAATGTTTCTTTATCACTAGACGGTGAATTGTAAAATTGTGTTTAAAATTGATTTGGAACAAAACCAGTTCAGCCACTGATTCAAACCTTAATTCACGTTTAAGTAGTTGTCTTGTAGCATAATTCATCAAAATTCTGTGAAGACAAAAATGCTGCTCTAAAAAAGCCCTGACAGGAGTAACCACCATAACTAGTATCTCTCTTCTCTTTGGGTACCAAAACATGGGTGGTAAAAATGTTACAAGAAAAAATCTGAAAATATCTATTTTCCTTTAGGCTTGCCTTCTTGGAGGAGAAGTAATGCTTTCCTTTCAGTTTGACTGTAAACAGAAAGGTTTTAGATACAGAGAAGATATTTAATACTTCAAACTTATTTCTTGGACTGGTATTTTTAGTTTAAAAACTCTTTTTGTCAGTGCTATTCAGCATATACTTCAATGTCCAGCTTAGTAAGCATAGAGTTGTTTATGCATTTAATGGCTGATAGTTAAACCCTCTGATTTAAGCTTTTCCATTACCCAAGTGGAAATTGTTTTTTAAGCAATTAAGTAGTTGTTTATAACCACTTTACCTTTTTCTGATTAATTAATTAAATTTTTATAATCAATAAAAATATTAATTCTATCTAGGACTAAATTATTGTCTATTCAGCTACTTAATTGCTCTATTTCCAGAATAATACATGCATAAGAGCAGATGGCCTTTTGGCTTTTTCCATATATACACGAATTTCTTAACATGGTTCTGTTTGAAAGTTGTTTAGAAGTATAGCTTAAAGAAATCTCTGGCTAAAGTATAAGATTTCAAAAGAACCTTTACCAGTTCCCATAGAGCAGTTGGAGGTCACAGGGCACACTCATCTGAACTTGAGGTTACAAAGTGATTTTGTGGCTCTGAAACCACAGATGGACTTTGTTTTAATAAAGGTGAGACTAACAAGGAGGTGGTTAGTGGTATCCATGATAGCAAGAACTTATCGAAATTCTTTGTACTGTTTTCATCTAAAGAGTATAAAAAGGATGTCAGCAGTTTGGAAATTATTTATAAAAGAACTCAAAGAATAATGTAAGGTTGAAAAATCTGTATCAACTGTAAAAGACTAAAAATAAGTTAATCTATTTAACTAAACAAAGAGAAGGTTAAGAGGTGAATTGTTTGTAGTCTGCAGCTGCCCACATGAGGAAAGTATTCTGGTGGTAGAAGGCTCTTTAATCTTGCAGATGAATGGAGAATGAGACCCAGTGGCTGGAATCAGAAGCTTAATAAATTCAAAGTCAAAATGAGATAGACTTTTCAGCAATAAAATTTAATTAAACTGTGCAAAACATGCTGGAATTTGTAGTGCATCGTCCAGCATTTAAAGTCTTTAAATTAAGATTAGCTGTCATTTTAAAAGACGTGCTCAAACACCAGCATGGTGGGCAAAGTGAAGAAATCAGTGGTTGAAGTTTTTGGAGCTGTTTTGCAGGAAATCAGATTTGGCTGATCATAATGGTTCCCCCTGGAAAAAATCCTGTGAAACTTCTGAGGCTTATATTCTGTTGTCCTTTCTCATAGTGAACATTATTTTCCTTTGCAATTAACCTCTTTTGAAGCCGTTGGCACTTCATGTCCAATATGTGTAACAGAATCTGGCTCTCAGGAATACTGCTCTGCAACCTCATTCTGTTTTAGCACCACTAAGAAAAACAACATTTGAATTTGTAAGACATATAGTCCTCACGTGTATTATGATTCTGACAGAAATCATTGTGCAGTGTTAGTTCATTATTTGCCCACCTCCTTTCCACCCTGGCACGTCTTTGTGCAGGGTAATGAGTGACCTCTGCTCACTGAGAAGAAAGCCCTTGAAAAATTTTTAAGCCTGGTTACCCAGGATTACTCAATCCATGGAAGCATCATGAGTTCTACTCAGTGAAGCCACTCAAGCCTCTTTTTTACAGGGCAACCTTTTCTACATTCTGGACTTTAGTGCTACAAGAACTGGATAGTGACGCTTTTTCTGGTCCATTTACAGTGGACCTGAACATGACTTCCCAGAGTAATGATTCAACTTCTCCAGACAGGAATGCCACATTTCTGCCTTGATCATATCTATATAAATAGAATTGCACATATATCATGGGCTTGTTTTGCTGGCACACAAAAGACCTACTTCTTAAATGCAAAACATGCATAAAATAAAGAGGACTCCATAGTGAAGAGGCCTCTGACATACCTGGGGTGATTTATAGCATGCTCAAGGAAAGTGATTTTACCATGCTCATGAAGTTTGCCTTGATAAATATATTAGATTAACTGCAACTGAAAAATTATTCACAATAATTGATCAGTGTTATACAAGTACAGTAGGCCCAACAGATATTAGAGATTTCTTAGAGAAGTAAATACTCAAATGTACACCAGCTGAAGGAATGGACAGATAGAATCCTGCTTCAGCCCCCACCCAGGCAAAATAACCCAAACTAGGTGGAAGATGAGTTGGGTCAGAGGAAAATATTTATCCTTTATGAGAGCCATTTTTTTTAAGCTCTGGTGTGTCCTCTTCTAACTGGCTAAAATAAATCCAGTTGATATTGCAGTGTACAAAAATTCTCTTGCAGTACATAACTTTACATGTGCAATAATGGTAATTCTACAGACAGGTCATTTTCATCAACTAAACTGAAGCATATTCTGTAGTTAAGTATTTAAAACAGACTCCTAAAAAAGGTTAAATTGAATCCACATATTTCACTTAACTGATTAAAATTTTCCATTGAGCAAATGTGGTGTTCCCTATTTGTGATAAACAAGATGGTATTCCAAATGCTTACCTTCCACTAAAATAAGAAAATTACATTGTAATTTAGAGGGCAGCTTACACTCATTTTATGGGACTATTTCCAGAAGGCATAACTAGCAAACTGACAACATGCTTTTGAAATAGCTCATATACTTTCTTGTAAAAAATGTACTGCACAAATATTATTATCTTGCCTCTCTGTTTTATACTTGCATTATAATGCTGCTCTATCTAAAGCATGTAATGTGAAAACCAGCACATAGCCCAAGTCATATACATAGAATATATTCAGGTATTCAGATTATATGTTTTCTTCTTAATATAAATAATTATTTTAAATTTTATGTTTACTTAATATTTCCTTATTTGATCTTCTAAATGCAAAAAGCATAATAATTGCATAAAGATCCAATCCTATTAAACATTTATTGGGCAATTCAGCAATAATACCCTCAGATTTGGATACTATTACATAATTATTTGAAATTATATGAATTCATGTTTGAATGTTTCATACACAAATTACTGCAGAAACCTACCCATCAAAATCTTGCATATGTTCACAGTAGAAATTGCCCTCCAAAACAGATGTTTGCATGTAAGACTTCTGCCTCTGTAAAGGTGGTCCTGAGATGGTCAACAGGGTTGTGGTTAAACCCCCTGTGCACCACGCAGCACCTCACTCACTCCTGCAGTGGGGTGGAAGAAGTGAGAAATCTCATGGAATGAGATAAAGACAGTTTAACAGGTAAAGCAAAAGCCACACGAGCAAAGCAAAACCAGGAATTCATGCACCACTTCCCATGGGCAGGCAGGTGTTCAGCCATCTGCAGGAAAGCTGGGCTCCATCAGTGCACTGGGGGCTTGGAGAGACAAATACCATAACTCTGAATGCTGCCCTGCCTTCTTGACTCCCCAGATTTTATTGCTGGGCACAAGCTCCATACGGACTGGGATATCCCTGTGGTCAGTCAGGTTCAGCTGTCTCAGCTGTGCCTCCTCCCTTGTGCACTCCCAGCCTGCTCACAGAGGAATAGTGCAAGAGACAGAGGAGGTCCTGACACTGGGAACTCAGCTCAGCAACTAAACATCTAAAGCAGCCCTGTGTTATCAACTCTGATTTTAACACAAATCCAAACCACAGAAACTTATGGGCTGCTAAAGGAAAGTCAACTTTATCCCAACCTAAACAATGAGAAAATATAGTTTTGCCTAAGTTTACAATACTGGAATAATTAAGTTTAGTAATGCAAATTCTGCAAATACAGTGTCAAATCCAACTTTTATAGACATTCACCCTTTGGTGACAAAAAATCTGATTTTTTAAAAACAGTTTTTTATGCCATAAAGCAATGAAAGCTATATCCTTTGAGTCCATTAATGAAGGCTGGCATGTCTGGAACTTACCGTTTTCACCTACTTGGAAAACAGTCTAGATCTAAAAGCAGATGTTTACTAATAATACCAGAAAGAACCTAGAAGTTTTTTGAACCAGATACACAGTTTTCAAATGGCTGTCAGGCACTATGAAGAGCACATAGAAAGTCCTGCTCTCCTATACCATCTGTATTTGTCCATAGTGCCCCATGGTGAAATAAGCAGAAGAGGAAGCTCACCACAGCTTCAGTACTGGAGTATCAGGTGCTTGCCTCTGAATGAAATTCCTCCCAGCTAAGTAGAACCCTTGTTGGAGCTGGCCATGTTTCTTACCACAGCTATCTCAGATTAGATCTGCTGCTGTGTACATCCCTGTGATCTTTTTCCTGACTGGAAATGTTGTGCTCTTTGTCCCACCTCAGTGTGCACTCCACATCCTACCCCTCCAGCTTTTTTTTAGTGACCTGTTGTACATTTGGGGTCACTGCTGTTGTCCCAAGTGTAGCAAGAGACTCTTTGCCCTTACTCAGATGCCAGTGCAGGTAGCAGTGCATTATAAGGATCTGCAGCGAAATTATATCTTAGCAATTGAAAAGAATTTCAAATTGAATTTGGGAACAAGAAATTTTAGAAAATTTCTGGTTTTAGAAATTTAGAAATTTCTATTCTGTTTTAGAAAATTATATATTATACTGGAATTTAAATTATTAAAGGGAGCACTTTTTCAGCTTAGAGGCATTCTCATTATCTTAGATTTTAAGTATGATTGTGGGATTTCCAGCAGAGAGAAGCAGTTGTGAAAAACATTTTGCTACAGTTAGTTAATTCTTCTCTATATGTGCTATATTCAATATGTCCATTTTAAAACCAAACAAGGCAGCTCTGTCTTCTTTAGAATCTACAGCAAACCCTAGATGTGCCAATTTTAGAGTATGCTCATTTCTGTGGGAATATGGTTTCCTAATCTTTATTACATATTAAAATTAAAATAGTAAAATATAGAATTTTTCATAATAGCAGGAAATACACAGGTGGCTGAAGGATTTTTATAGTTCTTCATCAGCTTGGCTCTTAAAACTAAGAAATATAATTTCTAGAAATGTGTTAAGTAACAAAACACATGCTTGTAGAATTGTCTCAGAAGATAATTTGGGATGGTCGACTCATTAACCTCTGAGTATTTTGCCTGCAGTATATTGACACATTGCCAAACATAATTCTCTCCAACAGTGGCCATTCATGATACCAGATTGAAAACAAGGTGTCATAAAACAACACAACACAAAACAAAACAAAAAATAATTTTAAAAAACCCTCTTAAAAACCTGGTTCTGCCTTCTACAATAGAGGCTGGTACAAGAAGCTAGGCACTGAAAAGTGTAGGGGATCTTCAGGCCTTCTATAGGAAGAATTGTAATATTTGAAATAGCACTTCGTGCCACCTCTAGCAGGAAGCCTCAGGTTTATTTGAGAGCAGTTATTTGCTTTCATTACCAGACACATCTGTGACACATCAGTGCTCAGAATCCTCTGCCATACAGTGAAGTCAATTCCTACAGGTCCTACAGAATCCAAAGAAAGGAGTGAAAGTCATCTTAACAAATTAAGGAATCTGCAATGCAGGTATTTCCTTCTGATCTATTGACCTGGATGTCCTCTGGAGTAAACACAACTGGTGTCCAAAACATGTCAGAGGTATTGCATCTTACCAGTGCTAATTTAATTCCACTGACCAAGGGTCAGTTAGCTTTGAGGCAGGCTGTGCAAATGTAGAATTTGCAAAAGTTAAAGTAAGATCTGCAAATGTGGAATTTGCAAAAGTTAAAGTAAGATCCGGTCTTAATTATTCCTTTGCTATGAAAGGAATTTGAATTCCCTGGCTCTTGTCGTGTTTTTCATTAAGGAGTCACAAGTGTGATTAACGCTGGGTTCCATCAGTGATATCTCCTCTCTTGTCATGAAGGAGTGTTTTAGGCCACTTAAGGAATCATTGTCAAAGGTACTGGTCAAAGCAGATTTTACCATAAATTTGTGACTTTAACAGAGTCAATGGCAAGGTTCACTCTATTACTTACTACATGGTGAAACATCCTAAGGAAAATCAAGTTAGAAGCAATTTAGAATGACTTACATGGAAACCAGGGTTGCAAAAGGATAAGAGTGCAAAAGGGTTTAACAGCACTTAATCATTGACTTATTTAACATTTACAAAGTGGTTTGATAGAGTTTACTACAATTGCAACAATGATTTAATTATAGATCTGAGCAGCAACATTCATACTGTACTAGCTAGAGGATGTTTAAATCAATACATACGCACACACAGACACAGAGTGTATACATTTAAATGAGTAAAGGCATACCTGTTAAAAATTCCCTAATCCATCTTGCTCCACAGAATGGCAATGTGGTTGCCCCTTGCATCTGTGCCTTTAAACAGATTAATGCTTAATTGTAATTTGAGGGAATTTTTTTGTTAGATTACCTAATTATCAAGGTTTTGCTAAACATGAGTGAGTAGTATTATATATGTAAGGCAGTCTTTGGAACAGTGTCACCCAGCTAGCTTTTCTCCACATTCTAACATACAAAATAGTATTCAATAACAAGTATAATACAGTGGAAATTAGGAAAGTGATTATGGGGTGCATCATCTGATTTAGAGTTTCTGTTACTGTTGGTGACCATATGAATCAGCGCTGATTTCATTCTTCTTCACTCTTTTCAGGACATAGTATATCTTCTCTGTGTCAGGATGAACATGGATTAGAGCTTTCTGTCCATTGTTTCAGGCATGTTCTAGCAGTTGACACAGGCCATCATGTTGCAGTAGTTTCTTTAGCAATGTAAGATTCATTCCAGTGGGGCTAGGCAGTAAATCTTTATACGATGTGCAGTTAGATTACAACAGTCGGTAGGTTGTGGGCTGAATAACTAAAGTCACTTCCCACAGTTCTGGTAAAATTACAGATATTTGAGTGATTGCTCATTTCTACAGCGGTGTTGTCTGTAAGGATAGTGCCATAAATAGTTCTCGTACAGACACATCTATTTCCAACATATACAAGTACAGTTTCAGGAGTTTCTTCAGGATGTATTTCAAAATGGCATTTTTTCAGTGTCAAAGACAAATGTCTCAGGCCCTGATGGTATTACTTTTACAAAAAAATCATTGTTTTTCCCATACAACACATGCATCAACATTGACAATTTAACATCTGTTCCCATTTTGTTGGACTTGTACTCCCTGTTCCATTGGTTAGAATATAGTTCCATTGTGATTTAATCCCCGTGCAATGATCTCCACACAACCTTCTGTTCTCCAGGCTGAATATCCCCAAATTTCTCCACCTTCTCCACAAAGGAGGTGATTCCATCCTTTTATCAATGTCATGGCCTCCTCTGTCCAACAGTTCCATGTCTTTCTTACACTGGGGACACCAGAACTGTACACACTAGTGCAGGTGGGCTCTCACAAGAGCAGGGTAGAGGAGCAGAATCCCTTCCTTTGACATGCTGCCTATGCTGCTTTTGATGCAGCCCAGGATTAGATTGGCTTTCTGAGGTGGGAGTGCTCAGATAGAATTACTGTTGGATATGGTTTATTCTGATGTAGCATCAGCTAACCTCAGGACACCAGCCTGGAAGGCCTCCTGTCACTAGCATTTTTGCTGGACATTTGCTACTGTCATTGTCCCAAATTCATCTGCTTTAGAGTCTGATGCTGCTGGGAAACCTGCAGCAAATAATAGTGCTCATTTCTGTTGTCTGAGCTGTTGATCCTTACCTATAATGTAAGTTTTTGCTCTAGGACTTATGTAATTTTTTCTCCCCATCCTCGTATTTTCTCATTCTTTTGTGGTCACTTCTCCCAGTAGCAGTTTTGCTGAGACTGAAAGCAACAGGACACAATGGGAAGCTACTACTAATTTAACATTATTGCTTTTTTAAAAATATATTTTATGACATGAAATTTTGACTGTGTTCATCCCTGTCCACTGCGATTAGAAGTGACCTATTATTTTCCATTGTCTCTCCCAGTGAAAGACTGGCAGTTCTTGAGAAAAAAAAAAAAGAAAGAAAAGGACATGTGATTTCATAGAATTAGATTGATAAATTTAGAGCTATCATCCCTATTCACTCTATGCTTCAGTGTTCATATAAATTATGACCTGGATGTTCAAAATCATCTACTTATATGTTCTTTGTCTACACTGAGGGGTTATAAAGGTACCTTAAGGGAATGGTAGGGCTGCTTTTAGAAAGTCTTGACAAGGTGCACTTTAGGAAAAGTGATAGCGAGTTGAATGTGAAAATGTGTAGGCACTCAAGCTATCTGTTGCTTTTAAATATCAATTTTTCTGATAATGGATCTGTCTCATCCCATATACATTCAGTACTTCCCTTTGTATAAAAGAGCAAAAGTCTAAAAATATCTAGGGAGACAATGCACAGGTTTTCCTAACTAAAAGTGACTTAATCCTTAGTCATTTTTCTGAAAGCAATTGTTATAAACCCACTCACATTCCATGCACTAGACCATCAGAGATAGGTATGCAATACAGTCTAATTTATATCTTCAGAATGCCAAAACTGTTCTTTGCCCATATTTAGCTCATATGAAATATACAAAAGATAACTTTTGTCTCTAATAATTTTCCCCAGAACTATAAGTTTTACTATGTCATCTTTAACACCATGATCCAAGAAAAAGCACCCCAAAATCTTTGCAGAAGAAAACACTCATATTATTATTGTAGATTCATTATTTTATAAAGCTGTTATGTCCTCTCTTGCAATATTTAATTTCAGAATCATGACACCTTTGTCCTCTGACTTAGCTGGAGAATAACCAACACATTTGAAATATATAATCTTTATGAGATTCATTAATCTAAGTTTCTTTTTTTTATACTTATATCATAAACTCCATGAGACCTATCAAGATTTAAGTTACTCCTTAAGTGTAACTTCCTTCAGAAAAGAGATATTTCTCAGCTGAGAACAGTTGCCAGTTCATGTCTGATCCATTTAGACATCACAGTAGTGTCTCTCAAACTCGTCTGTGCAGAAGTATGCTGTGGACTATCTGCTGAAATTTGGTGTGCTGTAAGAACATCTTGGAAGTATATCCTGGAAGTGTATGTGATCCATATATCTCTAAATCATTCTAAATAAATGCCATGACATTATGAAGACAAATTAATTTACAAAACCAAAAAAATGAACAGCCAAAGTTATAAAGACAGAAGTGTCAGAAAAGAAAATATTTGGATTATTTCAAAATCAAATCCCTGTAAAGCCAGATGAAGACCTTTCTAGAAATTGTACCAAATTGACACATACTTACTCTGAGTTTCAGGAACTTGTATCTCCTGCCAGCTATACATCTTCAGATTATGTTCATAAGAAAGATGTTTTGGACAGAATACTAACTTGCATGTTTATGCCATTTTTATTTCACTTCAAACATCTTTTCTTGTCATTGAAAATAATGGCAGACAGCTTACCATGAAGAAGTTTCATTCCTGGATCACCAATGGCTCTTACTTCTTTTTAAATGCTAATGTAGTTTGTAGAGGATCAGTGCAGACATCTTCTCTCTCTTCCTCAAACCAGCAAGTCATTAACGTCTGAGTAAAATGTTCTTTCTTACCTAGTACAGCCATACAGATATTTTAATTTGCATTTATTTCCATTTATCAAATTCCATACTTTATCAAATTAAATAAAACAACAGTTATGATTGTTGCAAACTTCATGTATAGAAATAAAGGAGATTAATACTTTTTTTGTTGTGAGCTCATAACTGAGACCAGATGTGATTGTAGATTAGTGTCTCTGAACTGATGGCCACATTTATGACAACTGACTCCAATTTTTGCCTTTGAAGAACCTTATAAGCATATTTTTCCAAATACAGTGTAAGATCTGGCCTAAAGCATAAAGCAAAAGGAAGAGTAGAGAAAAAAATGAGTTCTTCTGTTAGAAAATGCCTGAAAAATGTTTCTAAGCTTTAACATATTCAAGATATAGATAACCTAGTTTATCATTGGTTACATTACACAATTAATATCAATTTCAAATTTTTAACAGGAGGATGATTTGCTTCTCCAAGGCACAAAAAAAATAAGGAGATAGCTTTTCATTGATACCATTTTAGTCAACTTGAATGAGGCCAAGAAAACTGCTGTTCATTTTTTCAGTTTTACTAATACTCTCTTTTTCTCTGTTACTCGTGGAATTTGAGTCTGGGGACTGCAACAGCCTGTTTTTCTCTCCCATTTTCGATTCAAAAGCTATTGTATGACTGCCACTATTGGTGACCTTCTCCTCCTGGCATGGGAAGTTTCTCTTGCAGTCTCTTGCTTTATTGGCCTGTGAAGTAACACCAGCCAAAACCCTGGGAATGCAAACCTCTTCATGCTATCAGAGAGTACCCACAGGATACTGAGGTTTTTTTAAACTGTTTATAACTGTTCACAATTGCAGTTCCTCCAGCATCTGCATGGATTCATTTCAGAAGAATACCATATGCCTTTTCCTGAATTAATTAGTTTAGGTTTAAGAAGCCTTAATTTATATTATAAAAGAGAATATACTATAGCCATTACTGAAATACACCATACATGGCAAGCTGGAAACCAATGCATCCATAACTACCCACAGTTTCCATTCTCCTTGTAAGAATCAGAAAATTTTAAAAAGTAAAGAGTAATTACTTCCTGTAATCCACTATTCTTGCCGATGTTTTCAGATGTTTTCTAAAGATCTGAAATCTGTTATACTCTTAAATTACTACATTTTCCATCCTTTCCCCAGAAGAATATTGCCCATCCCAGAAGAAATGCTAATTTCTTTTTTTCTCTGAAAACTCATGTGTTCTCCTGTGGCCTTTTAAACTGATAGCTTTCTTGCTTTTATGAAGTGCCCTTGTCTCTCCTATGTATCAATTTCACCTGCAACTGGTTTCCATAAGAGATGCTATATCTGTAGTTAATGTTCTGTTCAAGTACAGATTTACCAGCCTCCATACAATTATACTGTGTTTTATGCTCAAATCAGAGCTGAATAATGGAGAGTGAATTCAATAATTAGAAAGGGGATTGGGAAGGACTTCAGCTCATAAACATCTTTTGGTTTCCTGTTAGCATACAACTTGCTGTCAAGAGTCCCACTTGTCTGCTTTGGCTTTTGATCAAAAATGAAAAGCTGTATTTGTGCCCCTGAATGGTTTAATACTGACAGTTGAAAGATAGATACAACATACACAATCCTAATGTTTTCCTTCCAGTGTGGGGAATTCTGAGATTTAAGAAGCCGAAAATCACTTTCATACTGGAGTTTATAAACTGAAATCAGAAGCTTGGAGGCAGTGAGTATCTCTACCTTAACAAATAATTTGGTGCAAGATCAGCAGTCAAATAGACTGAGCTGGTTTGTGTCAAGGCCTAAATTTTGTGTCTTTTTTACATTTTGGAGTTTTGCTTCAGAATAGATTCAGGCCCATCCCTGTGACTGCATGCCACCTCCATGTGTGTGGCTCAAAGCTGCCCGCAGGGAGCAGATCCGGTGCACACATGGGGTTCTCTTTGAAAGGAGTGTAATTTAAGCCTTCTCTGTAAACTTTGTCTGTACATGATAAATAGAGCAAATAGCCTGTAGAACTGCACAGCAGCTCAGAACAGCTTGATGGAATGCACAGGAAGAACTTTCTAATGGGTTGTAGATTCATCGTTTCTTAATACAGTCCTGATTGTATTTCTTCACTCTATAAAAAATAACTGAGAACAAGCAGATTTAAATACTAGAGGGAGAGGAGACTTTCACAAGCTTTGAGAGCATGGTCAGGAAAGAACCTACATGCCTAACATACACTGCAATATTTTCTTAATTGTAGAACAAGCATGGTTTCTGCTTCAGTTTGGACCTCTGCAGCCCTCTATTTGTCCACCATGAAGCCTGGGTGTTGGGCTAGAGGGAGCTCTTAACTGACCTAGCATGAGCAGTCCCAGCCCCAGTCCATCATGACAACCTTTAAAACAGAAGTTTTTAATATGTGTGTGGAGGGTACCAGTTACCACTGAAAGTACCAGTTACCTCTGAATTATTGCAGATTTTTTTCAGTCTGGAACTTATCAGAAGTGCCAAAGTTTGCAAGAGTACATATACATATGTATATTTATATATTTATATATTTGGTGTCCTGAACTCTGTACTGACTGTGTAGCCCTTTACTGTGAAGACAGTGGTACTGTTTTCTTAGTGCTTATGTTTTTGACTACAGTTCCAGAACTGACTGATTTCTTTTCCAGCCTATTCTAGTTCACGTCTCAGAAAAAAACAACAACAACAACAACAAAAACAACAAAAACAAAAAAAAAAAAAAAAAAAAAAAAAAAAAACAACACCAACCAACCAACCAAAAAACCTCTCTAGTTAGTTGTGCAGAACCTGCTCCATGGAGAGATAACTCATGGTGAGTTTTGAAGTCTCACTAAAAGAGGATGTAAGCAACAGTCATATTTTTATAAGGAGGCAAGTATTACTGCAATATAAACAGAAGAATCAGCTTCAAATTCAAACTCTTGACTAAGGGGAAATTCTGGATTTTGAATTGAACCTAAGATAGGTAGGGAAGGATTCACTAACCTTTATGGCCATTCTTTCTGCAATTACAAGGCCCCAGGTGTCCCAAACCCATCCCACAAGGCGCCTTGTGCAAGTGCAACTGAAATGGCACTTGATGCATGCACACTGAACGTGACCCTGAACGGAGCCACAGGCACCATCTCCTGCCATCATGGAGTGGTCAAATGCTGAAAAGAGCAAAGTACAAATTGTTGTGCACAGATACCTTCATCAGCATGTAATACCCAGATCCTTCTCTATTTCATTTAACACTCCTCTGCAGTCAGACAGCAAATGAACTGAGGTTATGTGCTGATCATGCAGTAGAAATGTAAGACATGAATGCAAAAAAAGAGCAAAGTGTCACTTAAGTCATGGAAGTGGTTTATCTAGTGATTCCAGAAAGATAATTTCATTTAAGCGTGCACAAGGTTATGCTTAGGGCTCTCAATTGTTTCTAAGCATGAACCATGTGAACACAATAACAGAAAAACTGTTGCAATAGTCATTTATATTAAGATATATTTTAGCTTAAATATTTTTACCCTAAAAATTTTGAATGTAAAAAGTGAAAGTCTGCTGATACAGCCATAGAGAACTGAAAAGGAGAACTGGCTTTCTGGCTCTTCAAAATCTCAAATAGAAAACAAAAGCCACTTTGGCCTAGATCTACAGTACTTCACTCAAATTCCTTTTAATTTATCCCAATTAGCAGGATTTGCATTTTGTGATTTGTTTGTATAGAAACCTGTGTGACTGATCTTGGATTGAAACAACAAAACCACGGGTCTGTAATCTGAAATGCAACCAGTAAAATAGATAATCCTAAAATTTAGTAAGATCAGGGAAGAGGAATCTAAAGTAAATAAAAAGACTGTACTAAATCTAGGAAAAACATTCTCATGATGTGATGCAGGGGGACACTACTAAAGCTGCCCTTGGAGCAGTAGGAGATAAATAGAAGGAAAATCTCAAATAAATGCTCCAAAATGTTTCCTCTATCTATATTGTAATAATAAAATATTAACAAAAGAAGACAAAAAAGCAGGGCACTTGGAAGAATTGTAATTATTTTGATTTCAAATGTAATACAAAAAGTTAAAATAACAAGTTGTTTGTGAAAACTGGTAATTGCATTGGACATCATGATCAACTTCCCTCAATTTTATCTGGATATTGAAGAATTCAGGGGAGGACAGAGCAAAAAAAAGAAACACTTTGCTTTATTGATGCTACCTGGCTTTTGGAAACACATCTTGCAGCTACCTCTCTTTTAAATCTGGGAGTTTCTAGGTACCTTCATAAGGAAATGTCCAAACGCTTTCTCTGAAAAGCAGGTTTGCTTTAAAAGTGCACTGGATACATGCAATTATTAGACAAAACATGATTTAGCTATTGTTATTATTTTTCTCTGTCATTGCTTAAGTTGTGAAAAACATGCAGTGCTTCTAAATAGGTGTTTTGATTTCTTCCTTAAGTTTCTTCAGACTACCCTGGTCACGAACCTAGTTTGTCGTCCTGGGAAAATCAAACAATATATTCCACATGGAGTTTGTTTAGATAAAAACAGGTAAAAAAGGAGGATGTACAAGTATTGAATTTCCCTGATTTTTGTGACAAAATACCTGGTATTTAAAAGGTTCAGAAATTAATATTCTGCTCATGTTCTGATGCTGCACCCACTATCTCATATTCTCAACACTTACACAGATTGATAATTTCTGCTCAGTATCTCCTCATAAATTGTGAAATCTCTCCTTATATTTCCTCAGATGTTGGAATTTTGTTACTGATATTGAAGCTACAGATTAAGATATCTGAGTGTGCATGTCTAGACATGAGCCAGACTTCTTGCTATGCTCTCAGTGCAGGTGTAGACAACACAGTAGACTCCAATACATTGTTCATCTCATTGCTAATTAGACACCAGGACAAAGTAGTCATACTTACTGCCTTTTTCATGACTCAGAAAAAATAAAGATTTAGATGATCAGTGTTCCTTTTTCTCTGAAAGGTGAAATGTGTCATGAGAGGGCACTTATTCTGCTCTGCCCTTTTTGGGGCTTACCAGAAACTTACCCACAATGGCACATTTCATGCTAAGCATTTTTAGCCATTTTTCCATCAATACATTCTTCTGGGATATTCAGCGAGGCCTTTGGTACTCACACTAACGTAAAGAAAAATAAAGAATCACATTTCATGGCTGAATGGTTTGAGAAAATCTTAAAAAATTTACTTAGATATGGGATCACTCCTAGCAGTTATGCTAACAAGTCTAAATCTCATATGAGAATGACAATGTATATATGGTTCAATGTTCCCCTTCAGATACCCAAAATATACATAAAGGCTTGCTGGACTGACCATCTGAGTTATGATGACCTGTATGGTTTCTTTACACTCCAAAACATGTATTTTACCCACCTAAAACCATCTTTGGAAAAAGCACTTGCAGACTGAGGTACCTTCCCTGTTAGCAGCAAAACTGTACCCAGGGGGGAGAGGTTCTGCACTTTTCCCCCTTTCTCAAGGACAGATGGAGATACAACTTTCCTGCTCTTCTGTGTATTGATCGTCATGAAAGAAGGCACAGACATAAGGGATACATTCCAATTATTTGAGCATGTTCATATAGTTTAGCTGTTCTTCATCTAAGGCTTACTTATTTTAGAGAGAGAGATTACCAAGGAAAAGATACATTTGAACCTCACAAGACAATCAAAAAAACTGTATTTCACGAGTGCTTATCATGACATCAGTAATATTCTGAGGTAATGACATGCAAAAATCAACCAGTTAACAGGAATCTAATCCACAGAAATGTAAATTAACAGCACTGACAAAGTATGCCTAATATGAAACATAAAAGATGACCTTTCCTTTTCTTCTTCATTGGTGGAACTGTGACAGTAACTCACACAGAGAATTCAGTAATTGTGTTTCTTGGAGAAAACTAGTTTGAATGATTGAAGAACATTGTTCTAATAAGGTTATTAGCCTCTTAATTAAAAAGGACAACATATTCAAGAGAATTACTCTAAACTCCTGCATTTTATTTCCTCTTGTATTATACAATTTCTCATGGATTTAAATTCAAGGAGGATGGGTCCCTTTTTGTCACTAGTACTTCACATGTAGTATGTTTTCAATAGTGATATTTTCGTTTTTTATCTGATAATGACAAGCACTTTGGTTACAATATTGAAATGTGTTCTCTTGTGTTTACATAGAGATCTGAAAATATCTGAATAAGTGTATTAACTTAAAATTCAGCTTCATAAAGCAGTGAAGAAGATTGATTCAGTATCTGCAGCTAGCTCTCCTTTACAGGTAGCACAAACATGTCATTTGTCTTTAGTACACAGTCCTTTTTTATGGAAATAAGTCACAGGTGTTCCCAAATTATACTTGTAATAATATATTTTGCTCATTTGACCCTCTATTTTTTGCAAAATATCATCTATAAAAGTTAATTAATCTTTTATTCACCTATTTCTTATTTCATGTAAGCGAGTACACACTTTTTATACTCTCATATAAAGGAGATTTTGAGATTTCTGTGTGCTTTTATATATATTTTCTGCTTAAATTGATTAAAAATTTATTTTTTATCAGGTACCTCAGTGACAAGCATTGGATTTAAATCCACTGTGCATGGAAGATGTGTACTTTTATTTTTGTCCCTCTGTAACTCCATCCATACCAAAAAATGATGCAATGCAAAAGTGTAGGCATTTTTTCAGACCAATTTCTTTTCATGGAATCATAGAGTCACAGAATATTTTGGGTTTGAAAGGATTTTTAAAGGTCATCTAGTCAAACCCCTCTGCAATGAGCAAGGATATCCTCAGCTCAGTCAGGCTGCCCAGAGCTCTGCACAACCTCACTTTTAGTGTTTCCAGGGCTGGACCATGTTTCAGCTATCTGGGCAATCTGTCCCAGTGTTTCACCACCCTCATTGTAAAAAATTTCCTCCTTGTATCTTGGGAGCTTGTTCTCAGCTGTTCTAATAGCTGGTTTGATCAAACTATTGATTTTCTCTCTCTGAGGGAACACTAACTTGCTACAGGATCACCACACTTATTCCTTTACACTGTGTTCAGCTACTGACAGAGAAGCATAGGCAGAACAATATATTGTATTTTCCTGTCCTTTTCTGAGCAGATGTTTTTTGGTCTGTTCTATTTAGCAAACTGGAAAGAAGGGTACAGAGGTGCAACAGCCCTGAACTTTGACCAAGAGCATTATAACAGTTCTTCAGCTGTGATTTGGTTATAATGAAATGTATAGAAATATGCATATAATGGGCAAATAAATAACCCAAATGGACCCCTTTTTTCCATTCCAATACACTTATGTAAATTAAAATGGATTTAACAGAAGTAAACAGCATATACCCATACGAAACCCTTACAAATGAGAGTGAAAACAGCCCCAATTTTCTACTGTTAAATGTCAGCAGTTCCCCATAATTTGTTGCAACACTTAGGAGATTTTCAAGACACACAAGTTCAAACTTAAATATCCCCTTCTTTTTCTACAAAATCTGTCCAAAGAGATCTTTTAACTCCATTTTTACAAGAACTTCTTTCCTGACTGAATCTGTACTTCAGTAAAATAGAAATAACAACAAAATAATTATTTAAGGAATGGTGAACACCACTGAAGTATCAAGTGGGTTCAACAAAATTTTTCATTTCATTCTCTCTTTTTTTTTTAATAAGTATTTTCCATACTTAAAACTCATTAAAAGAAAATGCCTTTTCCTTATGAGAATTCACAAAATTATGTGGAGTCCTAACACTAAATAGAGATGCTCAATATTTTTTTTATCTTTGGACACTAAGAAAATGAAGAACTAAAATGAAGCTTCATTATGAAAAATGTCTACGTGAACAATTAAATGATATTTGAACACTCATTTTAAAAAGAAGTTACATGTTCCAGGGTCTGACACAGCTTAGTTATCACCCAGTACTTTGGATGTTCTTCCTCTTTCACTACAGAGGTGCTCTCAATGGCTTCATTACTTGGGCAATTAATGGCACTGACTATAAATTACTCAACAAACATTGATAAAATGGAAAAATTTTGAGTCAGTGTGCGCTCCAGCTAATATGCAGAGCTAAAAATCAGTAACAGGACTTTAAATTCCCTTCTTCATATTTCATTCTGTCACCTTCATTATCTTGAGGTGATAAAGAATGAGGGTTTGAGAATAATGTAAGTCATTTTATATGCAGGCTGAACTGAAATTTTCAGTTTTCTTAGGACACTTTCATAATACACTTATGTGAGAAAAGAAAAAAAAATGCCAACAAATTAATTGAATTCAATTTTTCCCCAACATCTTTCTTTTATCCTTCAACAAAAAAAGAAAAAAACGGCTCACAAAGATCCATCTCATGTTGCATTACAAGGATGTCAGAAATACTGTTTTAACTGCTCAGCGCCATGCAGAGGTTAAAGTCTAACTTTCAACTTGCTCATCATTAACATTTTGACATTCACTTAGCCTGTCTGTTCAGAGAAAGATGAATTCATTAGAGATAGGTAAATAATAAAAATAAAGCTATTTTCTCGCTAAATTAATATAATGGCACACTTTCATGATGAATTTTCTAAATCATTTTCAGCTTATACTTTCCTCTCTATGGGTTCAATTATCTCTGTCATAAAAAAAGAGCTTTTTCATAGACAACCTTTAGCCATTTTTCATGGCCTAATTTAACTATAAAGCTGTTAACATCACATTTCAAAGATGGTGATAGATTGCCTTTTAACCTATTAGAAATTTTCATATTAGATATTATAATATTCATATATATAACCTTAAAAATTAGGAAGAAAAACTCTGAAAACATAAATGTGGCTTTAACCTTGAAACCTGACTGGGCTTCAGATAAGAAGCTGTCATGTCCTACCAGTGCTTTGTCACTGCAGGTTCTGTGATGTCTCGAATTGACTGAGACCTGTGAAGGCCAGATTCTTCTGAGACTTTGGTTTGATGCTTTTGTTGCAGCTGATTTTATGGCCAGTTCTCTCAAGTCCTTCAGATAGATTTTTTCCCTCTATTTTCCAGTAAAATGACTCCTTTCACTTGTTTTGAAAAGGGGATGAAATTTGGTTGCTTTATTACCTTGCTGGTTTTGCTTTGCCAATTTTACTCTCAAAAGTTAGAGAGTATGTTTTAACAAAATAAATAATAACGTACTTACACAATTCACTGAATTTCTTTTTGAGTACTTGCGTAACACTTATCATAGGGGAAAAGAGATGTTTCTGTGATGGAAAAGATTCTCTGAGTTCAAAAAATATTGCTAAGTTATGTGTTAGAATTTCACAGAGATGTCTTATATAGACACCTAAAGAGAAAGATCTGTGCACCAGCACTAACAGCCAAGTCTTTTTCCAGGCCACTCATGCTCGTGAGTCAATGACAATCTCCCTTCCACCTGTGGACTGTTTTCTCAGAGCACAGGAAAGAAAGTTTTATAAAGCAATAAAAAGAAAAGAAGCAACCTTTTATCTATGCCTGTGAAAGCTTATATTGAGCTAAGACTTTTGTTAGTTCAAAATGTATTTTATGATTTATCAAGGAAAGCAAGTTAATTTTACCTGCCTGAAGTGATCCCTCTGTCAAGTCCATCCTACTTGCCTCATTAGATTGGCTTTCGTTATGGCACTTGCTTCGTGTGTTTAGGGACAGAATTCTTTGCCTCATTAACCTCTCTGATGCCTTTTTCCTTTTTGGACAGTCTCAGTGCGGTATCAACACAAGGCTGCAGGTATCTGGGGTGTAAAGACCCATAGCAGTCACCTGGAACTCACTCAGCTGGCAAACAGGGACACAAAGCAGAAGCAGCACATCACTGCCTCCTGTAGATAAGAGCTGCAACTCTTGCAGACCTTCCCTAATTCAGTCATAATTAACAGATAGAAAAATGAGGCCACCAAAAAGAGTGTAGCTTTCTTGTGATCATTCTTGCTGAATATCAGGACTTGTGGCAGGTGGCCCTGTCCCCCTGACCTCACAGTAAAGAAACTCAGCACCAGCCAAAGCAGCCTGTTGTGGCCCGTGGTTCTGTGAGCAGGCTGCCAACTGTCTTCCTTCCATGACTGAACAACATAATTGCAGCAATGGACAATATTATATGTGATTAAGGGTCTGAGTTAAATCCATTAAGGTATTGAGGGCTAGAGTTCAAGATGACAACCTGAAGTATGTCCTTGATTCAGGATTTTTGGAAGAAATTTAATTTTACGCTGTGAATGTGTCTTCCAGTGAGGTACAGACACATTTGTGGTATGTTTTTACTGTGTTTTTAAAACAAAAATGAACTCAGACAGAATATACAAATTTTTTCCCCATTTAATGTTTCTGGGAGTCACTGGTTTCAGAGTACTAAATTGCTGAAATCCAAGTCTGTTTATGAGTTAAGCATATCTTGATTTGATTTCCTGAAATTATGTACTCCCACTGCCTACTACTCTTTTCCATTTTAATATGAGTGCCCTTACCAAAGAAAACTTCCTCTCCTATCTCTTTCTCTGATCACATCACATCACTCATTCTCGATTCCTTTATTGACTGTTTTTCTCCCTTATGTCATGGTAAAACTATTTACTATTGATGACAAAACCCTATGCAATCACACTGATAGTTTTATTTCTAGTTTCTTTTTCTCTGCACATACTTTACCTTCTTTTCCCTTTATTTCTTGTTCTCTTGACTTGACTTAGCTTCCTATCACATTCTCATCCCCCAGCTAAAACAGTTCTTTTTCTGCTGTTCTTTTCCATCATTCACAGACCAATCCCAAGCTTCCTGCAGCCAGTCATTTTTTGTTGTCATGAATAACCATCCCATCCAGTGCTGCCTGGTGTCTGGAGTTGGCTGTCACTGAAAGCTCCTTAATAAAATGCCTTGGAATATATTTGTACAACATCATGTAACCAACCAAGCACAGTATAGAGCTATTTCAACTTAGAATAAGTGCTTATAAACAGCTTAGTCTGCTGTGAATAGCAAGTCAAGTCTCAAGATCATAAAGCAAACAAGAGAAACAAATTGCAGTCATTCTCTATTATGCTTCTAACACACATTTTCTTCTTGATTAGACTCCCAGAATTCACATTTGAAAATTTTTAACAGGGCTTTTTAGCAGACCACACCATCTGACACCTTGAAATCTGGCTAAAGCCAGTGTTTAGCCTACAAATCCCTGTAGAGCAGTTTTAGTAAAGTCTATTTAAGCACCTATACATGTAGCCTGAATACTCAAAGCACTCATATATAAGAACACCAAAACTGGACATACAGACACCACCACCTTGTCCTGAGCTGCAGAGTGCTCAGCACTTCAGAAAATCAATGCTCTAAGCAGTTCTCAGTGAGAATTTAGGAATCATCTTTAAGGTACCATTTTTGTGTTCTTAAGTACCAGGCTTAAAGCAGACCTTTAATGGAAAGTTGCACCTATTTTTCTCAGCTCAACAGTCTGAAAGCTGACAAGGTGAGATGTGCTTGTATCCCTGAATAAATTGCAACATGTTTACTTTTGGGAAGCTTTAGTTGTCAATATCATTCTCTCCTGAGGTATTGTGTCATTTATGAGGAGTTCAATATGAGAGTGAAAAGTAAGGGGGTTTGTGTCCTGCTTAAATACGGATTTAAGAAACACTAAAAAAATTAAAATCTAAATCTTTAACAATGGTCTTTTGTGCCTACTTCAGCAATTGCTGAAATAGAACCAAAGTGTGTTTACAGATTCCTGCATTGAACTCTCACACCACCACTGTCACAAATCACATTGCTTTTCAACAATGGGTCATTTCTAGCACTCAAGAATAGAAAGTTGTTTGAAATGAAATATTGCTGTGAATTCACAACAATTTATTTGTTGCCTTTAATATGCTCTTAGGTGACATCTCTATTTTGTGGCATTTTACAATGTCTTGCTTATTTTTCTTTGCAGTATTACAGTAAAAGGGAAGCTTTTTTCCAAAGATTTATTTTACAAGTATAGAGAGTTTGCACTAAAAATTCAGCTGATGTGCAAGTTTTTGGAGTACCTATACATTATACATTTGGCATCTGCATAACTATTTATTTATTTTATGGAAAATGTGTGATGAGGTTGTTACTGTTTCTAGTGGAGACTTACAAAGATAGAGAAAGGGAAGGGGAAGCTCAAGAGCTCAGCTCTTCATGTAGAACATTTCTTGTCACCAGATCCAGTCAACTCAGGATAGTGCCTATCTGATTTGACTGTCATATGCTTAAATATTCACAATATATTGCTAAAAGAAAAAAAGAACTTATTCCAAAAAACTGTTGATTTTCTTGTCTTTTGGTCATAGTAGCTATAAATCCAAGGCTCTGCTTTTCAAATTAAATCAAATAATTTCAGCTGGCTAAGAATTCTTTTATTTATTCTCTCTTAGAATATAGGTCCAGTTGAGGGCTTTACATATCACTGGAGCAAAGATCCCTGTCCCACCTAAACTTTAAAAACATACAATGCTTTCTTCGTCTTCCTGCTGCCAGATTTTAATCTCAGATGCTATTTTCTTCTTAAATTACAATATTGGTTTATACCCCATGGGATATGAAACAAACACCTTGAGCATGATGGAGGAAATATCATAAACCTTCACTGTATAACAATAAGAGTTCCTGAATGAGTTCAGAAAAAGAAATTCTCAGCTAGAGAATTCAGATATAAAGATGTGGGTTTGTTGCCCATGCTGGGAATTGAAAGGAATATAAGAAGAATAAAGGTTACAGACAAAGTATGAAAAGTTCTGACTGATCAAGGACTGATGGCTATAATGAACCAGCATTTCTCAGTGGCTTACTAAAAAGGAAAGAATAAGGTCTGAAAACTAATAAGTATTATGAAGTTTGTCAACTCCTTTACCAAAACCAAAGTTAAAATATCCACTTGGAGAATGTGTCCAAACACCAAATCCTAATTTTTTCATAATTTAGGTTTTTCAGCTCCAGGATCTTAGTTCAGAATTGTTTCTATTATGAAGTTTTCTACAAAAGATATGTCATGGACTTAACATCCTATACATTGTGGGACCAGATATCTTGTTGAGCAAATTCTAATTTGAGATTTATGCCCACAGAAATAATGCATCTGTTTCTACTTAAACATAATGCTGCTGTAAAATGTTAAAAGGCTGGACAACACCAGCTAATCAGGAGTAAAGAACAAATCTTCTGGTTTTCTTTGCTTCCACATATGTCTTTGTTTTTGCTTTTTTAGCTGACTTGACACACAAGCTTTTACCACCTTATTTTCTTCCCCTGCTGTCTGGCTGCTGGGGAAAATGAGGGCTTGGTGGGCACCTGATGTCCAGCCAAGGTCAACCCACCACAGTCCTTTTTGGTGCCCAACATGGGCCATGAGGAATTTGAGATAAGGATAGTAACTGGGAGAGGTAACAGGCAAAACATGTGCTGAACAATGCTAGAGAGCAGAATGAGGAGTGAGGAATCCTTCTCTGAGGGGGAAGGTGTGGCAGAAATGTGTGATGAACTGACCATAGCCCCCATTTGCTGTGATGAACTGACCATAGTTCCTCTGCACTGCTGCAAGGACGAGGCAGAAAAATCTGGAGTGAAGTTGAGCCTAGGAAGAAGAAGGGAATGTGTTATATAGTTTGACTTTATTTCTACTTACTCTACTCTGATTTTATTGTTGATAAGTTAATTTCTCCGAGACAAGCCTCTTTTGCCCATGATGGTAACTGGTGAGTGATCTCCTCACCCTTATCTCAACCCATGAACCCTCTGATATATTTTCTCTTTCCTGTCCAGCTGAGGTGGGGAGTGACAGAGCAACTTTGGTGGGCACCCAGGGTCAGCCTACCACAATCAGTCAGAAGTTCAGACACATCACTTGTGGTATTATCACTTCTCACTCAGGCAAATAACCTTGGCTGGCAGGAAGGGCATTTCTCAGAGCAAAGGTGCACGTGCTCGAGCGTGTGTCACAAGATCTGCATGAGCTGACATGGACTAGCCCAAGAGCTGGCATCAGCACTAGTAACTGCATTCAGGGTTGAAGACCTCAGATGCAAACTGCTAACGTGCCTATAACACGTTTAGGACAAGAGCTGCCATCCCTACACTGCTGTGTCATACTGGTACCTCCTCCTGTTGGGAAGTGACACTACATTCCTGGATTGCATGGTGCAGGCATACCTGTTGCTTTGGGGGCAGAGGAAGACTTCTGGTCAGCCAGCCCTCCTTAGCCAATGTAACAGAGTGGTGTAAAATGCATTCTTTTGGCTTTTATTAAGGATCTTTTATTAGGTCTCACTGGTAAATATATTGAAAAATGGAAATATATTCAGTTTCTATAACAGATCAAAACCAATAATGAAGTGATAGATAAATATTTTGCAGAAAAAATATATATTCCAATATATATAATCTAAAATATATTCCATTCTCTCAGTCTCCAATGGACAGAGAAAGAAGAAAGAAAGAATTTCATATCAGGGTGGCCTCAACACAACCATATTTTTTATCAGGGAACAACTTGAAAGAGACCAAGTATCTCAAAGGGGAAAAGCAGCTTTGTTTGAAGCATAAACAGGATTTCTGACCCTCTATAAGTTAATTAAAGTTCAAGGAAAACGAGCCATAAATAGATTAAATTACTTTTTTGTTCTTAAATGATAGGCGTATCTGCTCACAGAAATGGTGTGATGAGACTGGGACAATTTTGCCAGGGCTTTTGATCTTCAAAAGGAGGTCATGCCCTCGTCTGTGTGCTGCTTGCAGTGCCAGTTCTGCAGTAGAGAGAAGCTGATGGTCATTTCATGAAAGTAAATTTCTATTTCTCCAATATGTAACATTTTAACAGAATCTGGGAGCAAGTATTTCATAAATAAGAACGCATGAATTAATTCACTTACTCCCTTATCTGTCTGCTGCCCTTCTAAAATATTTATTGCCTGAATGAGGTGTCTGGGCGAGCTGCATATCAAAGTTATGGGGCATTACAGGTCTCATAACATCTTCCTGTCTTTGATGGCTCAATAGCTGCCTCTGCAGGGCAGGATCTGAGCTGAAAAAAAGGACAGAAAAGCCGCTGACTCACTGTCATGGTTTAACCTCAGCCAGCAGCCAAGCCCTGGGCAGCTGCTGGCTCATTCCCCACCAGAGAGACTGAGGAAAGAATCAGAAGCATAAAAGCTGGAAAACTCATGGGTTGAGATAAAGACAGTTTAATAGGGAAAGCAAAAGCTGCACACGCAAGCAAAGCAAAACAAGGAATTAGTTCAGTGCTTCCCATGGCTGGGCAGGTGTTCAGCCATCCCAGGAGAACAGGGCCCCATCACACGTAATGGTGACTTAGGAGGACAAACCCCATCACTCCAAACATCCTCCTCTTGCTCCTTCTTCCCTCAGCTTTGTATGCTGAGCATGGCACCATGTGCTGTGGGATGTCCCTGTGGTCAGTTGGGGTCACCTGTCCTGGCTGTGTCTCCTCCCAGCCCCCCAGGCACACCACCAGTGTGGCAGCAGGAAAAGCAGGAAAGGCCTTGGCTCTGTGTAAACCCTGCTCAGCAACAACAAAAACATCTCTGTATTATCAACCCTGTGTTCAGCACAAGTCCAAAACACAGCCCCTTACCAGCCACTGGTAAGAAAATCAACTCTACCCAAGTCAAAACCAGCACACTCCCTCCACCTCATTTCTAATTAATGACAATGGCATATTATCACACCAACAGCACATTCAAATGAAGTAGGTTGTGATAAAGAAAATGCATCTGTCTGTGAGCCATGCAGGAAACAAGTTAGGTCAGAAATACATTGGAGCAGGTGAGAGTTTTCCTTCCTTAAAACGGGAGGCAAAGGAAAGCTTTTTAGGTCTAAGCTTTGCCAAAGAACCTCTTACCTCAGATTTGAAATTCTGGTGATATGGGAAGCTGCTGGATCTGATTCCCACTTAGTGACTTGTGACTTTTGATGCTGAAGGGTAGGGAATATGCTGTCCCAGTGCTTATGCACTGCCAACAGAAATGTGGCCGTCATCCTGCCTGGCTAACACAGTAAAAATCATAATGATAAAATTACTGCTACCCTGTTTTCCCTTGTTATCTCAGGAAAACAAGAAAAAACATATTTTATATTTTTTTAATATATAAATGGCTGAATTCCTGTATGGCATATTTTATGACTAAGAAAAATAACACAGGGTTTTAAGCAAATACTGGAAAATGCCTGGGGCAGATCAAAATCCTCACAATTTGTTTGATGTGATCTGATTCTAGCTTGACATTGTTGCTTCTTAATACAAAAATGGATGACAAAATTCCCAGCTTTCTGCATCTGCAATGACCAGAACTGTTTCTAAATTTTTTAACCTATTCTTAAGATCAGTACTAACTCACTGTAGGTGTAATAGAAGTGGGAAAAGGGGAGAAGCTGCTTTGGAAATTTTGCTTTCTAAATGTCATATAAAAATCTCACCTTCTGAAGGAGGAATATGCCATTTTGCAAGGATCCATTATGATCTATTGAGACCGACCAGTTTTTTAGTATGACTGGAAACACATAGAAAACACATTTCCAGTTCTTTCATTTCCATCTCTTAGTTAAAAGTTACTGTGAATTCTTGAGTCTCTGTTGTTTAGGGAAACTTTTAACCTTAACCTGAAGGTACAGCTGTTGCACATCCTAAGGAAAGGGTCTGCATTGTGGCTGTTGCCTCTCTTTGCTGACAACATGAGAGAATTAAATCTGATGACCTAAGACATTTATTTTGTTCTGTTCATTAATTACTCCTGATCAAAATATTAAGCAGTTTTCTCTCCAGTGCTTTCACTCCTAAAGTCTTCACTGTTGTATCTGAAATCTGTAAAGATCTTGAAGGATAGACACATAATCCATTCTTTTTACAAAATATTTTATAAGATGTATTATATGCTGTGAGCTTATGTTTCAGAGGATTCTGTTTACTTCAATACATTCACATGTTATGTGCTTCTTCTTGTCATCTTAATTTAAACCCCTGTATTTTTTAAGATTTTATTATCTTTCTTGATGACTAGGATAATGTTATCTCTTCCATCTTCTAAAAATAAAATTGTATAAATGCTAATGAAAAACTTACTTTTGCCTTCAAAATTATTAGTAGTCAGGACATATAAAACTTCAGAAATTTGAAAGCATAAGGTAATAAAGACCATAGGGAAGACCAGGGAGGCAGGAAGGGATGACAGCAAAACAAACCAGAACATTCCTGATTCATCATGAGAAATTACATATACTGAACATTTGCTCACTTGAAAGACCTGTACCCAGTCTCAAATCTAGAAAATAAATAACTAAAAGAAACCAAATTGTATGTGTGAAAAACTTTGAGAAATGTCTTGTATAGGAGACACACACAAATAAAAAAAATAAAAAAAACCCCAAAGCCAAACCAAACAAAACTGAAAGAAACCCCTGCTAATCTCAAACCATCAAAATAAAAAGGAATAATCATCCCAGAAAAATGGAGAGAGAGGTATAAATGTGTATATGTGTTTGTTACTTTTCCCTTGGCTCATCTCTACAGCTGATTTCAGCAAGTTTTTTTCTCTCTTTTTTGGGGTTGTCATTTTGTAGGGTTTTTTCCTAATGGCCTAAAACCAACAAAAGTAAAACCCAAGTGATAACTGAGACAATTTTTGTTTATGTGTGTTTTTGTGGCCATATATATTAACCAGAAGTAGAAAATAAGAAATGTGCAGCAATTTATAGACAGTATGTGGAGAGACATTTTTGTCTTTGGTGGATTTGTGTTAGAGATTATTTTAGTGGAGAAGACAGAGAATTCTAAATTAATCAAAGCACAGAAAATTTTCTTGTTGGAGACAAGAGCAGAGTGATGTGTAGTCAGTGACACATAAGCAAACAACTGAGCATCATATTTTTCTTATTACAATAATTTGAAATGAGTGTTGTTTATAGTTAGATGAACACCAACAGTACTGAAGATCTTTGGTTCTAAATTATGCATGCATTTTTTAGAACTCAGTAAACTGTGAATAATCAAATGGTTTGTCAGCATCCTCAGAATTGCCCTGATACTTGTCTGGTCTTACATCTTCTCTCTGTCACTCTCACTAGGTAACACATAACAAAAATGGAAATACAACATGGTTTCAAATCATAGTATTTGTCTCATTAATTCACATCTGCATTTAATAAGAATAAATTATATCCATGCTGAAAAAGAAAATATTGATCATAATTAAAGATATGCAGTTATTAGCTTTATGGCACCTCAATCCCATTAACAGCTTGCTTAGGTCCAGTAATTGTAATCCATAACTGCAAAAAAAATTGCTAGTAAAGACTCCTGAAGTATGTTTAGATTCATATGAGAATTAATGATGATTTATAAGGTATAGATCATAGAAATAAACATTTTTCTCCTTGGAATGGACCAAATATTGCATTTTGAGCTGGACTTGTGATGTAGTCAATTCCTAAATTTGATTTTTACCTTTTCATCTATAATGAATTAATCTCTCCCATCTCCTAGGAGAAAGAATAATGATGCCAAGATCATACCAGAGAATATGAGAGTGGCAACATAGAAAATGGGGGTCAAATATGAAGAATTATTAGTTCAGCTAATTAATCAGATGCAACTCCATTTAATTATCCAGAATAAGCAATGTAACAAATAAAATATCTGTAAATATTTTCTGTAAGGACAGAATCTGTTTTTATAAACCCAGTGGTGATTAAAATATTACTTCTTGACATTTTTAGTCTTTTTGAGGCTGACAGTGTTGATATGTGTTTTGTTATAAGTGGCCCTACCTTGAAGATGCTCGGGTCCTTGAGGACATGGTCTCTCCACTGGGAATCTGGCTTCAAGTTCTACTTTCAGCAGTCTTGGTAGTGTATCACTGACATTAATAATGCAGTTTATATCCATTGTCTCACTTGCTTTATATTTTATAAACTTATGTTTGAAAATACCTAAAAGTTTTAATGTCAGTGTGTTATTTTTAGGTAATTTCTTTCTTTCATTTCTGCACTGGTCATGGCAAAATAAGTAAGCATCTGTGAGGGATTAAACTGTGCTGTTTAGTGCACCCTAAATCCACACTTAAGTCATCTTACAATCATATTATATTCTTTTTGGCTTGAAAGTGGTACTAAGATGTTAACAACGTGAAAGGCAGCACATATAACTACATATTATATCATAAGGAGACAATTAGAAAGAGGGTATGAGATGAAGTACCTGCTTAGAAAGCTGTAATTTTGACTGGTAATTAAACTCAAGTGTTTCCTTTTCCCAGTCAGCTCATTGGTGACTCTAGAAAATAAATGACCTGAAATTGAAATCTGTTAGATGAAACAAAAGCAATTAATTACATTTCTCAAGGGACAATATATTCACAAAGCCTGTTTCTGGAAAACCTCTTGAGCCATATATACTGCAATGTACAGGTGGCAAACTAGGGACAACAAGGAAAAAATATAACTTAATATTCATGAAGCTTCCAGCCTGGCTTACAGTCTACCATCTTTTTCTTAGAAAACACAGATTTAGGAAATTTTTCCTATAGTATGACATGGTTAATAGTTACCTCCTTTGCTCTTTACCTCCTTACATTCCATACTCTTACATTACATACTCTTACTCTGTGAATGTAATACAGTATTCTAAGGATTTACTGCGGTGTTTTTGCTGTTAATTACATGTACAGAGAAGTTGGTGATAAAAAGGACCTAGTAGGTCAGAAAGTAATATTTCTTTGCAATGAGGGAATTCTCACAAGAGAACGCCCTATTGTGTTTTTCCTCTATATTGGATTTAAGGCTTGAAGTGTTGGGAATTCCCCTTTTGTTCTGGGAAATTAATCGATTCTACTTTTCCTAATTTTTTTCTGACTAATTTTTCTTCTGATTAATTTCCTTCAGTTGCCTCAAGTTATTGTGTTTACTCCCTGCATGACTATCAATCCCTTCTGTTTTTGTTTAGCTTCTCTACACATATTAAAATTTTAATCTATTCTTGTATGTCAATCCCTTCAGACCTCTTACATGTTTCAGTATTTTTCTCCATAATCCTTCTGTTCTGCATACTCATTTCAGTTATCAATCATCCACAGTGAGTGTTGAATTTAAAGCCTCTTTTATCAACCCAGAGATTTTATAGAGTGAAGTAGAGACATCTTCCAAAAGAGAACTAACAGTTTTGAAATTGTGGAGGTAAAATACCTTTACTTGGGGTAAAATACTTTCCTCCCTGCAGAAAAGGTGCAAAACTGCACCTTTAATGACTACTTCAAGAAGTTTGTGTGTTATGATAATGGCCTTGAAGGATGAACTCCTTCAAATGAAGCTTCAAATGAAGCTTTTCATGATGAGACAGTTGAAAAGCAGACAAGAGATGTTTCACAGCCACCATGGAAGATAAGTGTGCTGCCAACAGCACCTCCCAGGACAGGCAGCAGAAACAGCCACAATAAGAATTACAGATTTTTACCTTCAACAAAGCTCCACAATAATTTGGATTAATTTGTCCCGAGATATGGATGAGTTTCTTGCCTGCAGAAGTGTTAGCTTTACCTAGCTGTATCAAGTTGGTTACCACAGCAGCCCAGCTGTCCAGGAAAAGCCAGGCACAAGTTTTCTGCTTAGGCAAGAAGAATTCAATATCATCTTTCTTCACTAGCCCACCACTCAGGCTCCAAAGTAGATTTTTTGCTATTTTCAGTAAGCCAGCATGGAGAACCCTCCAGAATACAGGACCCCATGTGAGAGTGTTCACAGTGCCCTGATCAAGCCCTAGATAAGGCTGGGAGTGAGAAACAATATTTCTTATTAAATTATCAGAAGAAGCAATGAAACAAACAAACAAACAAACAAAACCACGATAAATGATAGAGAATCTTAGGCATTGTTCATGGAACACCAGCTTTTTATACCTTATTAACATAATTTTTTCTGCCCTTGCCTTGGAGATTGCTCGATCTTGTCCTATCTTCACCATATGGTCCCTCCCATAAAGTTCACACAGCTCACATCACTTGAGAATCCATCAACAGCTTTATGTATGAGAATAATAAACATCTACTAAAGAAATGTCTGCATTACCAGCCTACACCTCCTTAAAAACTTCTTGGCTTGTTATAGACAAAAGCTTACCCATCATTCCCATATCAAGAATAATATAGTTTCAAATTTTCAATTCCCTGAAATTAAAAATTTTAGCAGCCATAACAGAATAATAGAATCATTTAGGTAGGAAAATGAAAGAAACCAAGATGGTATTAAGGCTCTTCCTAAGCAACTGAGAATATCCTTTTACCTTAGATTACCTTCTAAAAGTTTGAGTATTAAGAGAAAAAATTCATATGTCTGTTAATTAGGCCACTTTTATAGCTAAAAACCAGTGCTAGAACATCATTCATACTTAAAGTAGACAAAGTTATGAAACAGCTTGTAAGGAAAAGTCTCTAGTGTTCCATGCAGATAAGTGTCATAAAAAGGTCAACGATGAAAAAGCACAGAGTTTATCTGTAACCTGTTTTAAATAAGTGGCCTGTGGATAGAATCCAGCTGTAATGAGACAGATTTTCAACACAGGATTCCTAAAGATTTGGTGAATCCAATACACCAAGATGACACAATTTGTGTGGCACTCAGTGACTGGAAATAATCATACTGACACATGCAGAAGCAGTATTGCCATCCTTGCAAGCTGTCTGAAGAGCAAAGACAGGATGGCATAAGCAACAAGTCTCAAACCCAAGAATAATAAATCATATTTATAAATAATTCAGCGGACAAGAATATTTCTCTGAATTTCTAAACCAAAACTTTTGTAACAGATTATTAATTCAAATTTTCTACAAGATTTCAAAAAATGAGGCATATCAAAACATCTGAACAGACTTGCAATGTTGGATTTGCTGTTTATTTATTTATGTATTTCTGTGCATTGTTAGTGCCCTGGAATAATTGCACTAGGCATCAGGCAAGTACATTATAGAGATATTGCCATTTGCCAGGAAAGCTTGGATTGTAGTATAAGACAAGAATCACAGACAGGGAGCTTTGTCACTGAGCTGTCTCTTTCCAACTGAGGTTCTCAGGATACATCACAGATCTGTGAGTAAAAACAGGAAAGAAAAAGGCACAAAAACAGCACAGAAGGTTCAAGGTTTTGTGATTGTAACAGTATATGAAGAGCTCTGATGAGGAAAGCACTTAAACATATTCTTAGTCACTGGTTTATGACAATATTGTTTTATGAAAATTGGATACAAAAACTATGAAAGTATAAAATTCTAAAGTAAAAAATTAATAAAATTCCCTAAAGCAGTTATTAATCTAGTAAGGTCATTGAACTTTTAGTTTAGACAATTATTTCTTAATCAGTACCTATGTTCACGTGAAAATAAGACTTAAAATATTCTAATAATCTGAAATGTCACTGTACAAATTCAGTGTTTCATTCCTCCATTC
Source organism: Promerops cafer (assembly GCA_013398275.1). NCBI lineage: Eukaryota > Metazoa > Chordata > Aves > Passeriformes > Nectariniidae > Promerops > Promerops cafer. Next base: position 129,551 of record VZSE01003765.1, on the reverse strand, counting down.
TTGAAAGTTTGAAACTGTCTAAAGACAAAATATTTGCCAGTACTCTTTAGCTATCCCTTTACATATGTTAATACCATGTTACTATAGCCATAGGAATTTCAGATGGCATTTAGCAGAGCATCTCAATTAAGAATGCACATTACCTACAGCGTTCTTCTTTCACACCTCACAAAATACAAAATGTTGCTTCCCTTATAAGCAAGACACCTCTTGTTCAAAGGAACTTCCCTTGACAAAGAAGAAGAAATGAATTATATTAGGCATATAATTATTTTGAGAAATTATGGAATAATATCACCAAATGACAGAAAAGGAACAAACCATGAATGTGACTATGTAACTACACAGCCAGAACTACATATTGAAATTTCCTTTTAATCAAATATCAATCGTTTGGACATCAAAACTGACAGCTTCATTCACAATCTTCATTCAAAATCATTTATAAATTTGCTATGGGAAGTTAATTGGTAAAGTCATATAAATTCCTGTTTTAAAATTGCCATATGATCAAAATCCAAACCCATACAAAACTGCCATAAGAACATATCAGTATTGAATCCCAGTTAGTTACTATGATCATTTGAAAGTTTTCTAACTGTATGTTATTCACAGACTTTGTTAGCCTCCAGTGACATATAGAAGAAAAATCTGACTTTGATGTTTTAGGTGAATAATTTATTTTCTGCTTTTAGTGTCTTCAAACTATTACCTAGGACAATCGGATTAAGAAAATCAAATGGGATTAGAGGACAGTCTTTGGCCAATATTGAAGTCGAAGGAGTTCATGTTGTGATGGGAGGAAAGAAGATAATTTTTCTTTTTCTGCCTGATGAAGAGAAGATATTTAGTTTCTCCTATGATTTCTTTAGGCATCTAGGCAGTGCATTAGAGCAAATTCACTTGGAAACTGGAACAGGACTAAAGCTTTTTATAAACTGGGAAACTGAACTAAAGCATTTTTTGTTTGGATTTTCTGAGCTTAACAGGTATCACTGAAAATAAAAAAAATTAACTGGAAACTAAAATTTCACCTTTCTTTTCATAGTTTTGTGTGTTTTTAAAAAGTATTGTCCTTGTGTTTGCTGAAGAGGAAAAATCCTTAGGTTAGCAATCTAGCTGCACAGAAACTTTGAGAGGAAGGAATTTTCTTGAACCGTAGTTTCTTATAGATAACTTCTTACTGAGATAAAGTTCTGCCAAAATGAAACAGATTCATTATGCTCATTTTGTACAGACATTAATGGCCTCAGATAATGAAGAATGAAGACCAGAGTAAGATCACATGTATGTAACCAATTTTGTTTGCTAAAATAGCTATTTGTTCCTGTATGTAGCAGACATTGTGAGAGAAGAGAAAAAAAATCCCATTTCTGGTGTATGGATAACTAATCAGATAGAAATTTATCTGACTAGATAAAATCATCCAAAGTTTGCTGCAATTCATTTTGAGCTGCCTGGCCACTTCCAAAGTCAATAGCAGCAAAAAAACTGTTGTTCACTTTGAATACTAGTTTATCCTAAATTAACATGCAAAATTTGCAAGTCTTTTTTCTGGTTTTGCACAATTGTAAGACTGGATGAGAAAAATTAAAATCAGTCATTATGAAAAATTGCAAACCACTAAACCAAATGGCAGATTTACTCCAAATCAGATGAAGTGTTTTAAAGGGAAATTTATATTCATTAAAATATTTCTGAGAAGCTTTTGATGCTCATTTAAAATAGAACAGAAAATCTTGCACAGATCATCTTAAAACTCACTATGGCTTTAATAAAGAATTTTTGCACTATTAATTTTGTCATTATTTTTCCTGTTAGAATATTTTTAATTTTATTATGGTTGAATATTTGGTTTTATTTTGAAGAAAGTTTTCATATTTTTTAGTTTTGGTTATAAAATTAGCTTTTTGAAGCCTTCTATGTTGAGCAAGTATTTCCGAACATACTACAGATTTTTATTTTAAAGGATTTGTTTTTCCTAAGTGTTACACCTTATGAATCTGTTCTCTCTTCAGCAATTCAGTGGCCTGTGTTGTAGCAGTGTAATCACATCCTCCAGCTCTTGCAGTTTCTTTTGCAATGTTCTTAAGTTTTCTGTGTTCCCAGCTCAAGAACTGCTTAGGACTCTGACCACTCTTTTTCATTTATTGTGATGATCCATCTTTGGGAAGCACTCGCATCCAGCTCCACGTGCCATAGAAAATAAAAGAAGGCATAGGTCTTCCCAAAAATTTAGACAAAGTAGATGGGCAATGACTGAACAGACATGTTAGACACAAAAATTATAATAAATTTTCTTTTCTGATGTTCTTAAAAATGTTCCTATCCAGACAACCATGTTAGGCTAGTATTTTTAAAGTTCCTGTCAGTTCCTTTGTCATACCATTAACCCATCTGGCTAGAGTTTGTGGATGTTCTCAAAGGAGGGACAAAGGAGAAACCTGAAAGGAAAGGGGAGAGATGGGGCACATGTTGCATTAGCATCTGTGTGAAAAAAAAATGAATTGAGAGAGAAAGTTGTACAGGCAAAGTGAAAGATTAAATTGGAGACTTTATTGAAAAAACACCAAGTATAAATCCTCAATGTAATATTAGGGCGGTGCAAGGAATTTTGGTTTTCTCCTTTTCCTGCAGTATGTTTTTGAAAAACTTTCTGGATGGTACATAGAAGAGGCTAGAGAAAGCCAGCCACTCTTGGGATGCAGATACTACTCTGGTAGAAAGAACAAGGGGTCTTGATTTAGCTCCTAAAAAAAGCAGCTAGTGGCAGCAGTGTGTAAGGAAAATAACGATCTGACCTCTGTGGTTGCCATGACTTTTCAGCCCAGGAAGAACAGAGAAGGGATTGTCACAAGTTCTGCTCCTCCTAAGCTGTTGACTCAGTCAAAAGGCTCAAACTAGCTATTAAGATTAAATTGGCAGGAAAATACATGAATACAGTGGTGATATATTTCTGGGGTTTGTATCTGTTTTTTCTTACTTTTGAACTTTACACATACTGAAAATTCTAATAAACCTTTGAAGGCAGTGGTGTTTGTAAATGACACACTATCACAAATTTATTTTAAATTATTTTCACCCTTGCTTTACAACAAAGATTGAAAAAGCTATTGCTGTAATTTTCTCTTTTTATTTTTTTCACTACTATCACACAGTAAATAAGATACTTGGTTCTGACTCTTATTTGTTGATTAATAGCATATGCTTCACACACACAAATACCCTTCTTTAATGCATCAGAACACAAAACCTAACATGACATAAAATGTAATTGATAAATTCCAAAATGACTGAAGAGGCAGTACTGTGGGTTGAACCTTTGAGCGACTGAGACATCTGAAAAATGTTAGATTCTGCACTCCAAAGAATATTTCCAGATTGCTTTCCAAGTTCATATTGTTTAACACAGAAATTCTGTGAAATAGTCCAGCTTACATACTGAAGGCATGTTGTGAAATCAATAGAATTTAGCCTCAGCAGCAGCTGTAAGATTTGGCCTCTGGACAGTGTAAAAGAACAAGAAAAAAATTATTCAGGAAGAGCATATATTTTATGAGTAGAAACAGCAATGCTAATTGAATTCTACAAAGAGACTATCATTCAAATGTGAAGAGCCTTTGAGCAAATTTATGGCCACATTATGCCTTCTTTTTGCATCCCATTGTGCTCATCTGGCTCATAACTTGGCTTCAAGAGCCAGATCCTCAGCTGCTATAAATTGGTGTCATTCCACTGAAGACAGAGAAGCTGCACTGATTTATACCAGCTGTGGACCAGGCATGTTTATCCCTTTTTTCTTCCCCACTATTTGAATGAAGGTGTAGCCAGAAAAGCTACTATGGTCTAAACAGCAGATGAATAAACATAGCTGGAAGCATATCCAGCATGGCTATAACACTTCTATTGATGGAATAGAAAGGGAAGACCCAAACTACAACTGAAAGTCAGTTAATTGGACATTCAGAGACCTCCCACATTCAGAGACCTCCCTCCCTTATTAATCACCTACCATACATACAGGCACATGCATTTAAAACTTTTTTTTATTTGTAGGAAACAAAATAAAAATGTGAATTTGTTCCGAGCACGTTCAGCTCTTTTGTGTTTCGTTTTACATTTTTGGTTTCGTGGGTTTTTTTGTTTTGTTGGTTTTTTTTTCCTAAATCAATGAGTCATCATATAGCTCTCTGAATTTCTCTGTTGATTTTGGAAACTCAAGGTCTTTTGATAGAACTAAATTGTATTAGTCATACCAAAATGCCAATGGCATGCATTTATGATCGTAATCTAACCTTGGGTAATACACATTGGCTTCTGAAATCAGAGTTCCCAGTTTTATTACATCCATTCTCCTTTTGTTTGTATCTTGTTTCATATGAATTTACTGAACAGGACCATCTTAAACTAAAAAATGGGAATTAATATTGCTATTTTTTTTCCTTAACAAAAACTTAGTATTATTTTTCCTCACTAAAGTCTTCATGATGAAGGCTCCTGGACTTTAGAATGTATCTTACAGCCTGAATGTTCAGCGTGACTCACACAAATTTAAGATTTGTGTATTATGCCCAGAGAAAATAAGACAGCATTTCCTGATATACTCTCTGCACTCTGACATATACCTGCAAAGCTGTAGATATACTTAGGACAGCAACTCTATTCTTCACTTCTCCACAAATTAATCTGTGAGATCTATTCTGCATCAGATTGCCTCTGCCTGGATAGACCTTCAGCATGGTGAAAAGGGGCTCCTAATTTCTGGGTAACACATCCCATTCTTTGATACTCAGAATTAAGAAAGCTAAAAGTGTACTTCAGAACACTGAAAAAAGAAAATTTCTGAAGGGCTTTGATTGAAGGTTCTTGAAATTTCCAGAGGTGATTCTCAGTTTTTTGGAATAGCCAAAAGCTGTATTCAAATACTGAAGTACCATTTCAGTGACTGGCCTTTTTTTTTTTTTTTTCCTTTAATTTTTATTTCTTTTAAATGCATTTTTTTTCCATTGGAACAAGTTAATCATCCAGAACAAATTAAGGATAAGGGGCTAATTTGTGGCAGGCTGGTACTGGCCCAAATGAAAAGCTCCAAGGACGTATCACTGGGAACAGGGGTTCCCTCTTTAAAAGTATGAGGAAGAAAATAAATATGAAAGAAATTTTAAAAAATTTGAAAAGCAAACCTTTGTGAGCTTTATTGCCTTTAGGTAATTAATAATAATAGATTATAATCTATTAGTTGATTAAAACTGATCAGTTAATGAATAATATTTAGGTGGGTGTGATTAGTTACTAAATAATTATTAACTGACTAATGATTAATGGTGATTATTATTATTGATTATAATTATAAATTCCACTTGTAGTATGTATGTAGTAAAATTATTTATTCCTTTCGCTGAGCATCCATCCCCACAGCATCTAAAGTACAGATCAATCACATTACAGGGAAAGGAGCTCCTTGTTCTCTTTAAGTGCCTTTACAACTGGTAAATGGATGGAGCCTTTGGTTTGTCTGCAATATCCATTTGCATACAGTCTCTATAGTTCCTGTTGGATTTTTTTACCAACATGCCAACAGGACATGATTCTGCTGTTGAAGTAATGTGCTTGTAACAATCTAAAATGCTACTTTATAACAGACGTGTGGAAATGTCCATTATGTTATGGATTTAGCTTGCCATTCAAGGAAAAAAAGGCAGTTCAACACAGTGTGAAATGGCAGCTCTTAAGAGGGTAACAGATGAGACAGTAAAATGAAGACAGTAGAATTTTTTCAGGGAAATGAGTTGTTCATCATAAAACTCAGAGTTGGAGTCATAAGGTGTAACCTCAGAGTTTTGAACTCAGCTGCTGTTATGCAAGGACAATGTGAAATTTGAGAAGGGAAAAAATCCATTTTAGGAATTTGGATTAGACCCTTTTGAAATAAGCCCATAAACTAGATGGTTTACAGTCAATATGGCTGGATCCCAAGAAAATATTCATATGGCAAGAGAGCCTTCAACAGCGAGTGGTGAAGCTAAATTATGAGTACTACACAGTGACATCAAATTTGGACCTGCTTCAACACTGGCTTCACAGAAACTTTTGAATTTTTGCTATTTACCACTCCATCAGCCTCCAGAAACCCAGAGCCACTGAGGCTCTCAACTCCTCTGTGACCATGATCTGTTCAGTACCCCCAGAGGAATAAAGAGGTGCCAGCCTGGAGCACAGATCTGAATTTTATCCCTTTCTGTATTTGGTCTCTTCAGTATTACCTCCTTAGGGAATTAAATGCCAAAACCAGACATTTTGCTGTCTCCAGCTACACACACTTTACATCTAGGGAGAGATTTTGGCTCATATTTGAGTTCTGCCTAGGGGATCAGAAGCTTAAATGTGGCAAAATCTTGGCCTGCCATGCAAACCAGTTCCAGACGTGTTTGCTCAGTGTTCCACGGCCGTCGGCGTCTCTGGCACCGCTGGGTGAAGTTTCACCTTATTCCTTGTGTGGAGCCCATGAAGAACTGAAATGTTCATGTCACTCTAAGCAACGTGATGGCAGCAAGCACTAGAGCTCTCAACTCCATCCTGTGGGCAAGGCTCTGCTCTGGATCTCTGGCCCCTCAGGTGAGGTCGTGGCTGATGGCTGAAACTCACAGGTGTGTCTCCCTGTGCTGCTAAAAGCACTGCATCAAGCTGCACATACAGAACTATTCAGACTGTATAGAGTGTGCTCGCCCATTGCCATTCTGAAGATGTGCCAGTTCTTTGGTGTATGAAATGGAAAGTGGCAGTAGGTTATAAAATTGTGATGGATGATTTAGGTGGCTGTATTCAGCTGTAAGCAATAAATGCTGAGCTCGGCAGAAACGACTAAAGGCAAAACTGCAAGTGATTTACTAGCAATTTAAAGCACATGAGATTTGTAATGCATGAGGCCCTCAGGCCCATCACTTCTCTTCAGTAATGGGAAACAATATTTTGGTGAAAAATGGCATGTTTAGTTTCAACTTTGTGCTGCAAAATATATGAGTAGCCTAGTTTTCTCCATTTCTAAGGGTCGTGGCTATTTGCATCTTATTCAAACTGCAAGTTTATGTTCAAAAAAAGTTGGAAATATTAATATTCCTTGAATGAGTTTTGATACAAAGGAAAATCAATACTTCAGGATAACTAAAACAGTGCAGTTTTAAAACTTCTGATCTAAGTGATTCACATTTCATCTTATGTTCGATAAACTTGTGTGAGATTAACTCCATAGTGAGCCAATACAGCTATCCTTTGAAAGAAAAAATGAAAATGTCATCTATTTCTGCACACGTACCAATGCAGTTAAGTAGTTCAAATACTAATTCTCATTTAAGAGGGCACTTGTGGGTGAAGGGCTGCTAGCATGAAGCTGGATACTGAGATATCACATATTTGGTGTGACAGAGATAAACACCATCCAGCTGGGGGCTTATGCTGAAGTTTTCCTAACATACCAATTTTTAAGTTCATGAGACAACCTTCAAAATAATGCTCCATTTTGAACAGTGAGCATGTGAAAACAGTGCAGTGAGTGTCACTGTGGGTTTGGAGGACCAGGAATTCAGTTATCCGTGTTCTTGTTTTCCAAGTATGTGTGACCTAAACAGTGGAAGGCACAATAAACCTGCCATTTTACAACACAGTCTGAGACAAAAGGCACTTCTGTTCATCAGAGCTAATCAGGTCTTGCCACTTTTCCTTGGGTTATTTTCAACATGGTCATGTCATCTTAACTCATGAGTTACGACCTCTTCTCTGTCAAAGGCTTAGATGGTAGGTGGGTTCTGCAAGCAACCTGATGGTCACCTAAGGACTACAAATCCTCTCCTAGTTAGCCAGGACCTGGTGTCTGGTTTCTCCTATGGTACCAATAGCTGAGCAACAGCACTGATAATCCAAGATGGTGATGACTGATTTGTCCTGGCTGGCTCTGAGTGCTGCCCTAAATATCCCCTTCTGTCTGTTCCCGTGTCAGCTCTGCCTGCCACACATCTCCTTGTGTGCACCTTTGCAAAAAGGATTGTGTTAGTTATAGAATAGCTGTTGCAAACGTCTCAAATTCAAAAGGTAGTACAAATGTCCTGAAATACTTCTTCTGGATAGGTAAATGAATGGGTGAAAATTGTATCCATTCATCTGTTTGCTAATGAAGATTAAAGCCCAGTAGCAGGCAATGAAATTATACTTCTAATTTTTTTTTTTTCAAATCTTTAGTTAAGAATTTCTTTTACTGAAAACTTTATTTATCACAGCTAAACTCTAAAAAAATTTCTATCCAGAAATACAAGTTACTTGATATTACAACTCCTTAGATTGGCAGCATGAGGCAGCAGGAAGTTAAAGCTATGAACTAGATATTTATGCTTTTATCCCGAATCTGTTGAAACCATGGTAATACATCAATCATTTCTGCTTTGCCAGTGAAACCCCTCCTAACCTGGTCAATAGAAAGGATTAAGATGAAAGGAAAGTAGTAAAAGCACTTTCTGTCTAGTGGCAGTGTACATACCCACTTAAAATCAAGTATCTTTACAAGGAGCTATAACTACTCAGAGGTAGTTTTCACATCCTACAATGACTTTTCCCCCATATTATTCAATTGGAATTAAAAAACATCAAAATCACGAAAGCTTTCAAGAACTAAAACCTCAAGGTAAATCAGATCAGTCAAAACTTTTCACCATAGTTTCTGAGGGGATCTTTTAAAAGTTTTGTTTCCATTTTTAAACAAAATTTCCATTTATTTTTCCAGAAAAAGGTTCACCTTTTCAAATGTTTTGTTGGACTTTTTTATTTGGAGTAATTTAGGAGTGGGAAAATGTTTAGATAATTAAACCAAAAAACTGGTTGAATAATGAGAGAATAAAATTATTTTGGATAGCCTTGCAGGTGGGGATATGAAGGATTTTTGATAGTCAAAACTGCTTTAAAAGAAGCAGATCTTAGTAATCAGGTTTTATAGCAATGGGTGAGAAAGTATTACAGGACTGTTAGAGAGAAGGCTGATGTAGAAAATACATTAGATGTGGATCTTCAGAGCTTAGGGATGTCCAGAAAGGGCAGATATCAAAATGTTATAGAAGAAAATAACAAGATTTAGACCCATTCAAGTCATGAGGAAAAGCAAGATCTGAATATGTTCACAGTCGCTTTCCTTCTTTCATACAGAAGCAATTGCCATCAATCAAAGTGTTTTTATCCCACGTGTGGGTGCAGAAAACAAGTGGTATTTTCATGCATTTCTTTTACTTCTGATTTCCTCATTTTTAGAAAGGTCTAAACAGCCAAATCTTTGAAGATGTAAAGCAATTTTCTTTTGACTTCTTTAATGTAATTTCCCCTTTTACTCTCCCCCTCATCTAAACTCTGTGGAGCCTTTTTTTTTCTTTTTTACTTTTTTTTTTTTCTTTTTTTTATTTTTTTATGAGCAGTGTGTTTACAACATTTTAAATCAAAGAGATTGGATCCTGGGATACCAGAGATCACTATTCTTCTGAATTCATACTTCAAAGGAAGTTCAGAAATAGGAAAGGATTTGCAATTTATGTTCAATAATTGGAGTGGAGCACCTGCTAAGGCAGAATATTAGATTGTTTCATATAGTGACAAATGATGAGACACTGATGTCCAATGACTCTTGTAATGTAAATTGATTTCAGATTACTGTGGAGTCTCTCTCTAGTTGACAGTGATTGTGCAGGCATCTGTGAAAAAGAGTTAGTGTGCTCCAAATCCATGGGTTTTTACTCTATGTGTTTAGGGGTTTCAGTAGCATGGTTTTAATGAAGACTGTTGAAGATGTGACCATATAGAATTTACTTTGAATAGACATTTCCATACCAGGAGACTTCTTTTTCGTTTCTCCCTGTCAGCGATATGGCCACAGTAGTTAGTTACTGTCATTTCACACTCCAGACCCTGCTGAGAGATAGCAGCCACATTTTCCTTGCTTCTTTCTCTGGACTTCTGCCTGGAGTCTTTCTTCCATGGAACACTGTATTACAAGTTGCTCAGAAGCAGCAGGGAAGGAGCCAAAAGCTGCAGTGCCCAAAGAGGAGCGACCCGTGAGTGTGTGCCTGGTGTTCAGATGAAACTGTGGCATGCACAGGAACATTTCTGCAAGTGTCTAGACCCAGAGAGACTGTGGTAGTTATTTATTGTATTATGTCAATCTATTTCAAACTTCCTGTTATAATAATCAAAAGCCAAAAGAAGATCCAGATTGTGATTATAAAGATTTTTTTTTTTTTTTTTAACAGGACAACGACAAAGGTAATAACTTTCAAGGAACAGAGAATTTTTAGATCTATTTCTCTCAAATCCCCTTTTTGCAGGATAGATATCACCTTCTGCTTTGAATTTTACTAATGACAGTAGGTCTGAAGACAAATGGTGCCTGTTTTCAGGAATGTTGTCATATGTGAAGAGTATTTGAATAGACTCTTATCTTTCAGGGTGGGATGGGAAGATAGAGAATTAAATAGGTTTTTATAACATTTTTGTCAGTCATTTGAAATGTTTCATGCTTTAATAAAAGGCACATTAAATGCAGACATACTTATAATCTGAAGATTTATCCTGTAGTCACTGAAAGCCAGAACCGTACAAATTAAATATTTCAGAGTAAACTGTATGTAAGCAGATTGTGTCTTTCTCTCTGCATGTACAATTTCCATTTGTGTGCACATCTAAACCTAATATTTTTAAGGAAGACTTACTGTATTATGTAATTTATTCTTTTGCTGATAATTACTCTGCAATCAAGAAAAAAGAATATTAATAATTTATGGATTTGGAGGGACTTTGTAATTGGCAAGGACAGTCTCCTTTTATTATGGAAATCTGTATTAAGTAAGCCCATGACTTGTACAACTTAAATATGGTTAATTAAAGAACAGTGTGGTCTACTTTAGCTTACATATTTAATTCTATATATTTTGATTTCCTGAAATTCTTTTAATTAATCTTATGATCATAAAAATGAACTTTTATCAAATATTTATCATTCATCCTTTTTGGAAAGATTGTGCTACTTTTCAATACTCAGATATATGGTATGTCTAACATGGTAAATTATGCTTAAAAATTGCTTTTCATTATTATATTCCCACTATATGTATTCAAACTATAATGAAAAAAGGATAAAAATGCTCATGAATAAAAACTTTTGAGTTAGATTTAAAAATAGGGTTTTTTTTCTCACAGTGTTGGAAGTAGCCTGTAATTTTTTGTCAAGTATACTGTTCTATTGGATTAACATTTTTTTTGGTTTTGGGTATAAAGTTCATTTATTCTTAATTAGGCAATGGTAATGGTCATGAGTGAGACTGAGACCACTCTTGGAAAAATTTTAGAAACAAATGAAAGGATTTTTCCAGAAGTTAAAAAAAATTGACTTTGAAAATTCTGATGACATCTTAATTACAGAAAATCTCTACTGGGAAAATTCAAAACTGTGAGATACTTGTCTAACAAAACAAAAAAAAACCCCAAACGAAATCAAACCTTTGTTCAACCTAAAGTATCTGAATAAGGCAGTAAGAGCAGCTTAAATTTAAGCAAACACATACACCTGTGTACATCTTTAATCTATTTCTATAATTTATGTGTAACCTTTTGATGAATGAGTTTAATGCCTGTAATAAGGACCATTACAAGAAAGGATAAAAATGTTATATGGGTTTTCAATAATTCTGTGGTATTTTTCCGATGTTTATTGCACCATCACTGAGATGTAGATGGAAATTATGTTTTCCCCCTAGACAGTTTGATACTAGTTCAATTTCGCTCTTAATTATTCACTTTCTATTGTAACTTGTGATTTTTACCTAATTTATTTTGTGTTAGTGCAGCAGAGAGAAGAGTGAAATGTTTAAAGGTAATCCATGTTCTTCACCACAGTGCTGAATCAAAACCACAATCAGATATAAAACAAGAGTTTATCTCCAGAGTATTTAGATTTGGTGGATGTGAAAGAGTGTTATCCTACATCTGTGGTTAGTTGTGGCTGTTTGCCAGCTTCACCAAACCCCTGGGTTATCCTCACAGCACCTTGGAATGGGGAAATATCAGCTGCACGTTTGTTTCAGTAAATTACCTCTGTTTATGTGAGATTATATGAAAGCTCTGAAATGTCCTTGGTTACTTCTATGGTGACACTGATAACTTCTTTGTAAGCTTGCTTTGTGGTTAACACTTTCCTGATGAATCACAGGGCAGAATTCCCATCATGGCCCTCCAAGTGCCTGGGACATTTCTTCAACCCAGCTCCTGTAATATGAAATCAAAATGCTCTGTACATTAAAAAAATAAACAAACCACAAAAAAAAAAACAAAAAAAAACACCAAACAAACAAACAAACAAAGAAACAGACCAAAACAAAACATAAAACAGCAAAAAAACAAAACCAACTAAGCAAACCTTTCTGTGAGCTATAATTCTATCTAGCTGATGTAGAGTGGCTACAGCAGGCATTAGTCGTTCCTGAGGGTTAGTACCTTGTTTGAGACAATTACATCTGAATGACAGAGGTGCATGGAATATGGCAGAAAAGAATTTTTAATTGAAATTCAAGTCAAACTCTAAACAAACCATTGTCTCAATGGTTCAGGAGATTTTAATACCTTTTGTCTATTCTTGTGACACTTACAAGCAATTCTCCTGGCTTTATATAGAATAGAAGTACTAAAACAAAGGTCAAAATTACCTCAACTTAAGATGCTGAAAGCACAGGAACCTGGCATATTTTGGCCATCCCATCCCATATCTGGAATGGCCTAAGGATTCATATTCCATATTAGTTTTGATACACAACCAAAAAAATGTTTATGAAGTATTTCGTGTTATAGATGGTGACAGATAAACTTCTGTTTATCGGATTTTTTTTTTACAGTGAACTCCTGTTTACTGTAAAAATTGTTTCATCAGGGGAGATATTTTACCCAGAAAAAATCAAGAAGGTTCAACAGAAAATTTCTTGACATATGGTCTTTCCAAGTTCTTGGGTTCAGTCTGTTGTTTTTAGAATACTGAGAAGTGAAGTAAAATCCATGCAGGCTCCTCCATGATTTTAGGCTCTCTGTAATTCAATGTCCACATTGCTTTTCATTGACTCAAGATGACAGTGACCATTCAAACATGTAATAGTTCAAAGGAAATTTGAGCTCACAGGAGATAGCTTAACCTGAGTCTAAGGGGCTTGAGGGAATATAAAGTGTTAGGTTGTGTTTACACATCTCACCCCTTGACAGAACTCAGAACTCATCTCATCTAGAGATGCAATACCTCTCCCTTCCTCCTTGCTGTAAAAAGGGCCATTTCCATGAGGGTAGGAAAGGACAATTTAGACACGGGAACTTAAAGCATTAAAGAAATCTGTTCTCACAAGAATTAGCACAGTTCGACCCTTGTGATTTGAATATGCCAAGGATCAATACTTGGCTAAGAAATGAGTGCGCTTTTTAGGGTTGAAGTTAAATAACCTTTTTAGGAATATTTGGTGAAACAATGATGTCATGCAGCGTCTCATTTTAGAGAAGCCATCTATGCCTTTCAGCACAAAATAGTAAGTGGCATTTCCTTTCCAGTTTTTTAATCCCTTTTGAAAAAGCCTTCCTTTGTCAGGGTGGGTCATTTCCCAAAATATAGTAAATTAGAGTAAAAAACATTGAAAAGCTTTCTTTTTGAAAATGTAAGAAACACCTCTCTTGATATTTTCTACCCTACTTTAGCCAAAGTTCATCTTAATTCACAAATCATTTTGCATCTTTCTTCCTTTCTATAACTAGACATTCACTGAAAAAAAAAAAATCTCTGTCAAGGCAAAGTGAATTGTGTAAAAGCTTTGTGCACATCTGAGGAAGCAGGCATAGTCATGGTATATATAGTATTTTATTGACAATTCTGTTCCTTGACATCTCCTGAGTAACTGGGACTATCACAATTCTAAATGAAAGCAAATGGACCCTGTTTAGACTGTCTGTTTGAAAATGAGTCTATAGTGGGTATTTCTGCCTTTTACCCACTCCAGTTTCTTCTGTTTATAAAGAAGTTCCCCTCTTTACCAACAGGATTACAAATTTCACTATATTTTTATCATCATCCTTGAATAGCTCCAAGCAATTTATATGCATGAACCTTTTAATTGAGTTAACATGCCTTTCTTAGGAGGATAAGAATTAGTTATGAAGCATTACTAAATAGGTCAATTCCCATGATGTTATAGTCTCTGGATAGTCCTCCATTTTATGCATAAATAAGCAAAGGATTTTCTTACCATATCTTTGGTGTGTAGAAACCTTAATTTTTCTGTGAAATCAGAGGAGGAAGACAGAATTATTATCAAAACTGAGTTATTACCCATACCCCCACAAGAAGATATAGATTGTATCCAAGCAAGCCACAGAGATTACTGGCAAAGCTGTCAAAGGAACCATTGCCCCAGCTGTTTCATCAGGCAGCTGGGAAGAGAATGGGAATAGATATTTACTTCATGAGGGCAAATATTCCTACTAAAACTCTCCCAAAGGGAGTATATTTCAATCTACCAATAAAGGGGATAAATTCTAGAGAATTTTATAGTGAATTAAAACTAATCATATAGTATTTAATCGAAAAGCATTTGTCTTGGCTTCTTTCCAAATTATCCAACTTTCTTGCTGGTCTTTTGGCTAGGCTCCAGTAAAATATACTGAGTATGTTAGAAGTATGAAAACTAAAACCTGCATGAAGGATGTGGACTCAATGGTCTGAAAGGTCTTTGCTGCAGCCCCTGTGTTTCCATGACTACCTTTCAAATTAGCAGGAAATGTTCATCCTCTAACACCAGAAATAAAATTCTCTCTTGCAAGGTATGAGTTGATTTTGTTTCTCTCTCTTCACAATTAGCCAATTCCTCCAGCTACGACTTAACCATCCGTCTTGGCTCTCAGAGGAGCTATTGTCATATTTCTTTTCCCAGTTCACCACACTGTTTTTTTGTCTGTGGTCATCACAATGGCATTTGGTGCCAAGCAGCACTGGACAGGACTCTTCTTGGTAACTTGAGTCAGAAATGCAAGAAGCATATCAGTAACTGTTGTGAGCAGTGAAAATTATTCAGAGACCCATGGAGGAGTGATTGCCTAAAACCCCTTGTTCTTAGTCCACATAAACACCCAGATTCCATTCCTCTACTGTTCACCCATCATAAAAGACTCCAGAGTGGGGCACCTTTGCATAGAACGAGTTATGTGGATTGAACTCATGCATTTATCTCACAGCAATAAGAGCCTTAAATGGTTTTATATTTCATTATACTATTACAGCTGTTGAGCTGGGCAGTGGTAATGAGGAGGGTTATTTTGCCAGCCATAAACAGATGGAGCATTACTGTGCAAAATGCTGTGGTGCTGCAAAGACAGTGGGTGAAATCCCCAACTAGGACAGGGGTTCTGCTGGCAGCCCAGACAGTTGTTTTCTCACAATATTAGTCACCATAAAAGGGTATTAATTTTGTTCAACTGAACAGAAAATATAGACCCTGCCATTTGTATCAGAAAAGCTGTTGTACTACTTAAGAACACTGCAGACTACCTTAGGTGGTCTATACAAAGGCACTATAGAAATACAAAATGCTATCCATAGAAGATGTGAAACTAATAATGTTGTAAAAATAAAAAAATAAATTTTTATGTAGTTTAGGGACACAAATTTTCCCAGTGGATTGCAGAAATAGGAAAAAAACAGTGAAACCAGGAAAAAATAGGAACCCCCTTCAGCATTGTAGAGGGGTTGGACTTGATGGCTTTGGGAGAGCCCTTCCAACACAAAATACTCTATGATTCTATGAACTAATAAAATATGAGAGACACACCAGTTTTATAGCATGGAAGTCAGAATGATTTTAATTAGAGGTGAACAAGTGTTTGTCCTAACTTTGAGATGAATGTTTCCAGTTTTTCTTATCTTCATCTTCTAGCAAATATTGTCTCTAACCAATAAAAACCGGTCAGATTACAGTGTTAGTGTCAAAAATTATCACTATTACAATACCACTCACAAGAGTAATTATGCTTACAAGTTGTATTTTAAAAGATACATTCAAATAGTGCCTGAGCCATTAAGCAGCACACGAACATGCATGTAAGAAAATATACCTATTTCTCATATTTTTCATCTAAATTGTAGGTTAATGACATGAAATATCAATATAAGTCTGAGAAGATACCAGCACCCATTTTAATTCCTCATATATTTTTTCTCTAATACAATGAATTACCTTACAAAATGTTTTCCCTGATTTGCATCTTTACTATCTTTCCTTTTTTTTTTTCATTTTACCTCTGCCTTTCTGGTACAAAAGCATCCGAAAAGCACTATGTTTACTACAAGCAATAGTGAAAGAAAAAATAACTAAAAAGATATCAGGGATGTTATAACTTAAACTGCAAAATATTCCTACTAGAAGCAGGAAGACTTCTAGAAAAGGAATTAAAATTTTTGGTGAGTAATGAGCATGGGAGAGATTATTCTCTTCCCCCATGGAGGTTATGATCAGTGCCCCCAGCCTATAAACAGTTATGTAAATGCTTAATTTGAAGCATATGAGTCATCTCAGAGCTTACAGAGTGTTAAGCAGTTTCCTCATTGCAGAAGTGTAGCCTAGACAAGAGTGATAACAAGGTTGCTTTGCTAAGGTTTCACTACCAATTTGTTTAGAGCCCTTTCCAGTGCCTAGCCATTCTGATTTTATTTATTCTTTTCCTAATAAGTTGAAAGTAATATTGCCCTTCAGATTATACTGAATTTAACTTGACACCCTTTATATAAATGCATTAATAAATATTCTCCTTTCTTCACACTTCTTCAAGTTGCCTGCCAAAAACAAATGACCTCTTTGAGGAACAGATGAAGAAATAGTGAACAAAGAAATGAGCAATCACAAATGTAACTTGCAGTGCTTGTTATCACAGTGACATTTACTGGCCTCCACCAGAAGGAGGTTCCATTGCAATTTAAATCCAATTTGCACAGAAGAAACAGTGTTCGTAGACCTACAGTAAGCAATGCATGCTACACTTGTAACACCAATGGGGTCCAGAATAAATAAGCTTTGGCACAGAAGCAATGCAGATGATCCAATACAGCATTTTACAGCTGCACTGCTTTCAGAATTTTAGCTATTATTTTCTGAATATTGGTTTACTGTGGGACATACTGAAGCCTACCCATTCATTCAGCTGATCCTGAAGGGTCTCTGTTGTGGAATCTCATCAACTTGCTGCCCTTGTAGTTGAATCAAACTAAACAGAGGATTAGAGGACAAATTTCTCTGAGCCCTGGTGGCAGGAAAATTGAAAGAGCAAGTGACAGTAAGTATCCCAAAGTCCTACAGAACACGTGCAGTAAAGCTGGAACTACACCTAAATCAAGGTCAGTAATTTTGGGGAAAAGATAGTCTCAGCCAAAACAAATGGGCTTCACAGCATTTTGGAAAATCAAACAGATTTATGGTGAGTCAGTAAAAATCACCAAGCTTACAAAGCCCTGGTCTTGAATACTGATAGTCATGTGGGAGGTTTCCTGCCTGATCAATAGAGCTGGAAGTCTGAATTTCCCGTGGGCTACATTTGGCATCTTGGAAGATGCCTTCCTGTCCAACATGGCCAGTGTGCCAGTGGTCTTGGTGCATCCTGGGTCTTGAGGTGGTCAACAGGGAGGCAGTCTACAAGCTGCAACCTTGAGAAGCTCAAGCTGGACTTTCAAGGACTGTGTTTCCAGGCAGAAAGATATAAAAGACTTTCCAAGATTATTGTTATGAAGCTTGCTAGCAGGAAAACCCAGCCCCAAGTAATTTACTCTCCTTAAAAGAATTTTAAAACTCTGGGAAAATAGGTAGTCAAGGTCCAACTAGGCTGCTAAACTTCTTCCTGCATCACTTGAATTCAGAATCTGCAAGTCCAGGGAGAGATCCCAGAATCTTGTTTAGCAGGCCAGCCTTGCTTTTGTGACTATCCTGGTCTAACAACTCTAAGGTGATGATCTATTCAAATTAAATAAACTAGTAGACAGGAAAAAAAAATCAATAAAATAAAATGGCAAATCATTTTTATCAAAAATCCTGTCTTGTGGAAATCTCAGCTTTTCATACCACTGTCTAAGCCACAGAAAATTTATTCTGTTGAACCCAGAGTGTCCAGTCTATGAATTATTCATTTATGAGCAGTTGATAAAAAAAACTGTAAAAAGTCCTATCAAAGATTATTTTATTCCTGTCTAACCTATTTGACAATTTGCCTTTGTAATGTTAAATAATCTATTGGAGCTTTTCATGTTCCCACTTAGTGAAAGGGTGATCTAGTAACTCTGTATTTTTTGTCTTTCTTAGTGAAAATCTGTGGGTTCTCAGTTCTTTACACAAACAAGAGCTCATCTTCAATATCTCCTATGGCACCAAGATAAGTTTTTATTCATAAAAGTGACATTTGAGCAACTAATAGCTTTTTAATAGAAATACCTCTACAATGAATATAGAAAGCAGAGTTTTTTTTCCTTGTAAGTCTTCATTTATGCAGAAAATGTCATGTCAACCTTTTTCTGCTGCCTTTTCGACAAATGCTCTTTTCAAACTTAAATTTCATATTCATTCTAATATGTAACATGTGCTAATCATATTAGGAATGATTCATTTTATTCAGAATGGCAAGCTGCTGCTCTTAGCTAGTTCTTATTAGTAATGCCATTCCTAAACTTACAGCAGAAGAATCTTTCTCAAGGATGAAGGAAAGTGGCTGTTCTCAGACAGTTTTCCCACACGTCTTCTGCAGTGTTTTATTTTGCTGACTTTGTTATTTTTCATTATCACACCTCTAAGTAATTTCATAATATTTAATGATCTCTTATGTTAGAGATCTGGCCAGTTCCAGTCTTCCTAACTTTACGTGTGAAGACAGAGGTGTAAGGTGAATTTACATGTTGCAGGGTCCAGGCTGCCTCTTGCCTGTCCTGGGTGCTGGAGATGAAGGCCTGGAGTTGTCTCCAGGCAGGGAGGTACTGGAGATTACAGGACACCTTTGGGATGGGGAGGAGGGATGGGATGAGACAGGGTGGCTGTGGGAACAGGACACCAGGAGTGTTGAGGGCTTTTATTTTGAGGAGAAACAGAAGTATCCTCCTCTTTCAGCTCAGCCTGTTTTGGAACCTGGTTTTAGGCTAGTGCATTGTCACTGGGTAGGTGCCAGCAGCCCATCTCTGAGAGGTACCTTATTACCATCATCCAGCTTTCCTTGTACATACCCTTCAAGAGGCCAGGTCCTAATCTCAAAAGCAATCTTTTTCTGCTTCTTAGCTACTCCTTCCACACAATCCTGACCTAAACTTTCAAGATTAAAATAGCTTTTACAAGAATTCCTTATTTCAGTATAAGGGGGGGGGAAATGAGCAGGACATTGAAAAGTTATTGCTGTTCCTATTGAATTAGCTTTTTCCTCACACTCAGCAGGACAGGTATTCATTTTAGAGACTGGCTGAAATGAAATAGAAAAGATACAGGACTAAACACCCTTTGTCATCCTATTACCTGCCTTTGACACCAAGGAAGTCCTGCCTGCCATCTCAGTCTTGGAAAAAAATCCTTACTTCATCTTTAAATGACCACCTAGAACAGGAGCAATTTTGCCTCTTTTGCCTCTGCCTTTTATTATTTTCCTCTGTTTTTTCATGCTTCTTAAATGAGCTCATTATTCAGCAGTTGAACTTTAGCATCTCACACTACAAAGTGTTTTAGGACAACAATTTATGTTAAGTATAATTTAACATACTTGCTATTCAAAATCTAATGCATTTAAAAAAAATCCTAAACAGCTCTCTCCAAACTTGACTTTTAGCTATCTTTGATTATACTGAGAGGTGGAGAAAATGAATGGTAACAAGTTGGAAGCAAAGCACTCCGTTGGATAAGATCACTTAGCTCCATCTTATACCAATAAATTTACATTTTTAAAATTCTCATATAAATGCATCCTTTCTTTAAAAAGCACATTGCTGAAGGCCTATTTTTTTTTTTTTTTCTTTTTGTATCCCAGTGCTATGAAGCTTATTCCTGGTCCTATTTTATATGCATATTCTGTTAGAACAGACAGACTAACTGCTTACAAAGGACGGATAGATGACCTTGATTTTTATTATTTGCATGGCTGTAGTTAAAATCTGTCCAAATTTTCATTATAAAATTAATGTTGTTTTCAGGGACTGTGACACTCATACCTAGATGTTTCCCTCTCATGCTATTGAATGGTACAGGTGCAGGATGCTGAGGTAGTAGATCTTTGCTCTGATTCAGTATGCTGATGACTGTTTTCTTTCCCACTTCTTGTGTTTGTAGATCAGTGATCCTAAATTACCATTACAGTGTTCTAAAGTGATTTTTTTCGCCTCACTATTCTTATCTCAGATGATTCATATGACTTCCTTTAAGTATGGATTTAAACTCCATTGAGAGTGTACAGTAGACATATACGAGAAATACATATATGATGGATATGTGATCATGCAATACTTAATGCTTAGGCCCATCCATTTTAGACTGTTTTATAAATAATACTCATTTTCATGTCTGCATTTACGACACATTTTTAAAGGAATGAATGCCATTTAGATGTCAAAGGACTAAAAGTAAACACTGTACTAAGCACTTTCTAAAAATCCATCAATGTTTTAGTATCCAGTAGTTTGTAACAGCATTTGCAAATAATTGCAACCATAAAAATGAAAGCCTGGAGCTGCAATGATATTCTGTAGAGCTGGTGATGGGCTATATAGTGCCAGGGTTAACACACCCTCTTCTTCTTCTTCCCCAGACTTGGACTAGATTTCTAGCTCCAAGCTGCAAGTGTTTTGCAAAGTTACTCTGGTCCCCTGTGGTCAGGTGTCCCCATTAAAAAGCCATCATGCCTCTTGGGGTGACTGGCAGCCTCAGCTCTGAGGGGACAGGGGACAGGGTGAGTGGTGGCACTCACACCTCTGCAGAGAGCTGTGCTGTTACAGACACCCGCCTGCCACCTCTCTCCTTGGACAGTTTGTATCATAAATATTGCATCATGAATATTTGTCTCTGTTCCTGTAACCAGCAGCTGTCGTACCTTATATTTCTATTGTCACTCAAACCCTGCTTTTAGTCCTTGCTTTGAGACCTCCAGAAAGTGTTAAAAGCACAAACAACATTGTAGACAGTGTTCTGTATTCCCACGGCTTAAATGGAACAAGGTGAAATTTTCCTTCATTTTCTTCTACTTTTTAGAAATGCCACAACTCCAATGCCTCTCAGAACACTTAGAAAATATAAAAAAAGAAAAACCAAACAAAACAAAACAAAAAAAAAAATCATCCAAATGTCATCAACAAAGCCAAACACAAAACCAAAAAACACACAAAAAAACCAAACAAAACAAACAAACAAATAAAAAAATATAAAAAACAAAAACCAACCAAACCAAAAGAAAAAAGCACAACAAGGAGAAATTACAGCATTGGTGGGCATGCAGCACGAGGACTGTGGGTTGTGTAGATTGTTCAGGAAATTCAAAATTATATAAGTAAGGAGGATTAATATCCTGCTTGCTGACCTCAATCGTTTGGCTTCAGACACAGGAGCCCTAAACCTCTCAGAAGTTTTGCTGGCAGGACCGTGTGCTGTGCAACCATGGAAATTACAGCTAAAGGAGAATGAAGATGGACTAGAGAAACAAGGCCCACATGGCTGCTGCAAGAAGATAAATCATTTCAGCCTTGCTGCTGTTCAGACTTTCCCGTATGGAAGAGCATCTCCCCTTGACAAAAATATGCAAGAAACCAAAATCATTTAATGACTAATTGTTCTTGAGAAGGAAGATGTTTTGGGAAAATCACATTTTATGATGCTCAGGACTGCCCCTGCTTCAAACACAGATGAGGACACGAGGCTCTGCTTCTTCTAACAGTACATCCAGTCTGGCCAGGTTATTTTCCTGTTAAAGAGCAACAGCCAACGTGAAGCCAGCCCTTGACCAGGTGTTATTTAGGAGCATAGGAAACTCTCCCCATCTGGCCTGTGAGGTACAGGAATAGCTACTCTTTGCAGAGGGGAATGAAGTTCACTGGTCTTCACCCAGGTCAAAACCAGAGTGAGATAAGGGGTTGGGAGCAGCAGGCAGGCTCTGCCATAGAAGAGGAGCTTTCATACAGAGTGAGGACCTGGAGGGTGGAGCTGTATGGCCCAGGAATGTGTGGCAGGAATTCTGCCTTTTACCAGACACATATTTTTCCCTGTGGGAATTCTTGTTGTAACTCAGGTCCTCTGCTCCACAGGTCAGAAAGCAGGATACAGCATCAAGAATTTACGCTTGCTCCCATTTATAAACTTTTTTCCTTTAAAGTCAGGTAGCACATATGCAGTGCTAGCTGGAAATTTTTTATTCCATTGTTGTTATTTGTGCAGCTGCCTTCACCAAGCATTGTCTATCAATCAGCAATTTATTGAGGTATAATCCAAAACATGCCTGCCTGCCTTTCATGTGGAAAGGAAGACTATCAATAGCAGTGGATTATTCCAGCACGAGTATGGTCTAAGAGTACAGCACATTTGTCACTGAGAAGCAAATGAGTTTCTCCATTTGCATCTTTGTGAACCAGAGGGTTTTGTTCTAATGGATTTTGTTTCAGTGTTTTCTTAGGAAAGCACTTATTAACTAAAGGTTAATTTCTTAACACACGTAAGAGAAATAGAAAGACTACATAATGTAATGGCTACTGGGTAAAGGCAGAAAGCCTAGTGCTCTTAGGAACAGTATGCATTTCCATTTTTATGTGATAGAAACATTTGATGTGCTGGGATTTTAAAATTATATAAACAGATACTAGTCCATATGATGTTTAATTAAATGGCAAATTGTTTCTAAGGTTATGCTAAGAATTAGTATTTTCTCAGTCCATTGCATTGCACCTTCTTGATTTAAAGTAGAAGCACATTTAAACTATGTATATATATATATATATATATATATATCTCACTCTTTTTAATTCTTTTGTTCAAGTAGAAAAACCCAGTATGAAGAAACATAAAATCCCTTTCTACCATCAGGGGCTTACTGCAATAAACTGAAAGTTGGTGCTGATTTTATTTATCTGTTTATTAGTAATCAGTAGGTTCATTTAATCAGGGCACCAATTTTCAGTGGTTCTTGATGGCCTTCCTGGTGGAAATTTGAACAGAGTAGTGGCGTCACATATTTTAGAACCAAATTGAAGTATTTTGATTTACATAATAGAAGTGGTTTATTTCAATTGTATTTATCCTGTTGTGCCACATTGCTTCATGGGAGCAGTAGTTTTCCCCATTCAAATGTTTGCCAAGGTAGTCTGGGTCTTTTCCAAATGGCATTTTCCATCATATGATCTGATCTGACAGAATAGATTAATTCATGAAAATCTTAGAACTGGTGATGTTTGCAGTGTGTGCTGAAGAGGAAGATCGCCAGAGGAAGATAGAGTGTTTAATTATTTGTTGTTTGTAAGTTGGAGTCCCAGTTTCCTTAATAAGAGCCCAGGTGTAGGTGACACTGTGCATGCTACTTTCAAAGGCTCTGATTTTTTTTATCTTTCATATGCAGCCCGTCTCTACAGCATTTTTTCAGAATACCTCCTTACCCAAATAATTCCCTGCAGCCTACTCAGTCTATGGTAGACTTGCTTATGAAGAAAGAGTAAAGAGAGGAAAAAGAATAGTCGGGCTGAACAATGGAAAATAAACACACAATTTATTAGTTAGTATATATGTGTGACTCCAAAGTTGAGAATTTGATGTATGAACTCAAATTACCTGATGATGATACAAACACTGCAGTCCCTCTCTCCAAAGCAGTTAAAGAGCAGCTATTATAAGACATTCCAGTAAAACACATTTTCTAATGCCGTTCATTAAATTCTATGTCCAAAGATATCAACAGGATGAACAGTTAGGAGCTGAAAGAGCCAGAAGAAGTTGAATTAGTATTTAACTGGAATTGATAAGGCTGTTCCTTAAGATTGTTGATATTTTCATTTAAGTGTAATCTGATATATTAAGCTGTTTGCAAAGTTTGAGAAAATAAGTATATAATTTATCACTATCTAGATTCCAGAACATCATCTGCTATTCTTTGTACAGAACATATTGTGAAGGACACCTGAGAGGGAGGCTGGGAGAAGGTACTGGTTGTGATGATTTATAAGCAGAGTTTTTTGACATGGACTAGCACCCACAAGAGGCCAAAGCAAACCCACTATAGTCTGTTCAGAAAGAAAAAGAAAGAAGAGGATTTATAAAGAAGCCTCCACAGAAAGACATCTGAATGCTTTTATCTGCTTGGACAACACTCTTCAGGTTTAAAAAAAAAAAAAAGGCGATTGTATCTACAGTTTTCACAAGCAAAATAAAGTGGAAAGGGATCTGTGCTTTTGTGTGTTATTCAAGTAGTTCCTCAGCAAAACAAGTCTAGCAACAGCTGTGTTCTGACCAAGAGAGCCACTGAAATCCCTCTTTGAGCCTGCTGCTGCTTTACCTCTGCATTCTGTTTGGGATGCAGAAATATGTAGTAAGAACTGTAATGGCTTGAAACTGTCTTTCCTAACTAATAGAGAAATTATTCTACAGCTTTGTAGTTTCTTGAGGCCCAGAGTCACCTACAGAACTCCAGGAGCTTATAGGTCCTATTGCATTTCTTACCAGTAAATATTCTTTACCAGAGGGACATACATTTAATTTATTTTTTTTTTCCCCTAATATAAATTCTCCAAAATGTGAAGGCCTTAAGCAGGAAACCTCTCTGCTTTTCTAGGAGTTTTCCAAAATATGACTCAGAGCAGGACTTCTCAAAGCTTTTCACAAGGCCTTTCTGGAGGTCAGTGACTGCTGAGGGGCAGTGGCAGCCCCAGTGTGGGACTTGGGGACTATTTTCAGGTACAGGGAGAGACTATAGGGTCCCTTATGGGAGCCCTTTTGAACTCCTTTGTGCAATGGGAACTTTGGGCAGTCAGCTCAAAGGTTGGTTTTTTTACCATGTAACATAATTAAAATGAAAATACTATAATCAAAGGCAGCGTGGTTTAAAGAGAATCCAGAAACTAAACACTGAACAATATTAAGCTGTGGATGGTATCAATAGATTTAAAGCTCCCAAGACACATGCCTGTAAGAGGTAACAAATGTGAAGTTTGACATTTAGAACCACCTATCCTTTTATTTTTTTTTTCAATTAGAGATATTTTGTTACCTAGGATATTTTCTTGTGACTTATATCTAAAAACAGCTAAGCTTTTAAAAAAGAAATTATCTTTTGATCTCACAGAGAGGGCACAGTAAAAAGGTGTTTATAAATGCATTTGCTAAAAAAAATTAGGAAATACGAGCTTCTAGAGTAAAAGTTAAGTCAAGCTTGTAAAAAAATTGCGGTGGCTTTCCTTTTCTTTGGCAATACTTGCTTTATGCTTGTGATAGTTGTCTCCCACTCCAGCCTCTATTTCTGAAGAGGAAGGAGTGAAAAATACTTGCTGAACAGCTAATTTATCAGCCTGACATTACCATCTATCAAGAGGAGAGGCCTGCTGTTAGGAAAATCAAGATTATTGGTTCAGGGCTTTTGTTACCTCTTGTGAAATGAGGGCAAGTTTGACAATCGACACACCTGAGAGATGTTCTGGACATTTTGAGTCCCAAGTCCCATGCATCACTTCTTTTTCTGCAGTCTGCTCTGGTGGCTGCTGTCTTCATTGACCCTCTCTGACAGTCCTGCTGCTAAAGAGCCCGTTCAAAGCAGAAAGGGTTTGGGCTTCTTTTCCTTCACAAGCTATGAAGAAACCAACTACAAAATTTTTATGCTCATAGGTTAATCTTAGATCTCACCATATATGTTTGAGTTCAGCACCTTATAAAGTGTTGCAGAGTCCAGGATCTCAGGGCTGATCAGCAGGAACACACAGACACCTCCTTTAGGGGTCCTGCTGCTGAATTGTAATTCAGCAGATGCAAGCCCTGGAAGGCAAAGGGCTTTTCATATGGTAATGGGTGACTGTGAACAGGTGAATGACTTCAGCTCTATGGTGAATGAGGATATCTGCTTAGTATAAAAAACCCAACAAAATCAAATGAAGAAGAATTAGGCTGTTGGGTTTTTTTCTTTCCAATTAAAAAAAAAAAAAAAAAAAAAAAAA
>VZSE01003765.1:53324-103309 GCA_013398275.1 Promerops cafer | reverse complement strand
AAAAAAAAAAAAAAAAAATTGAAGGAAGGGTTTTGTTTAACGTCTCCCCTAAATAGTGATACTTACAAATGCTGTAAAACTTAAAAAACTACAATATCTCTCTGGTCTTGTTGAGAACCTTCTACTGTTTTTTTATTGTGGAGGAATGGTAGTATGTACTCTAAGTTTACACCATTGTGGCCTGAAGGACATATTCAAAATGTGATTTAGATTTCAATGCAATCAAAATTCCACTCTGCAGCACAGCAAAATATGGACAGGCCTATTAATGAAGAAATATAGCTGTGTAATCACATTCAGCACCTTGTATGATGCTTGCATGATAACACTTAGTGAATGATTATGTCCAACCCTCTCAAACTTGCATCTACTGAATTCAAAATAGATGGCATTTGCAGATTGCATCTTCACAATTGTATGCATGCAAGACCTGATGACTTGCCAAAAACTTGAAGAAACTACTACTTAGTGATGAAATTAGAATTTTGCAATACCCCTGTTGCAGTTATATTTCAGAAAATAATATTTGATTTTGCTTGGTTTTGGTTTGGTTTTTTTGTTTGTTTGTTTAATTTTTCCTAACTCGCTATATGAAACAAGCAACAGGACATTTACCTTATGTTAAGGGAGTACAAGATATTCAGATGCAAGAATATGTATGGAAACTGGAGGGCAGATAGCAGTAGGTGGTGTTTTGTGCATGCAAGGAAGGGATCCAGAGAAATCTTTGCAGTTCACCCTCTTCTAAGAGGATCCTTACAGATCAGGGGTAGATGATCATATGCTCAAGTCACATGGCTGAAAACTATATGGTACCTCATTTTTCTTTGTTTTTTAATTTTTTTTTCTTAATTACATTTACATGAAGGCTTTCAAATACTGTTGAATTGTTTTAGGACATAAGACTTCTCTGAAAATGAGAGCAGCTTCTACTTACCTGTCCTCTGGCCTTGGCAGATGACATTGGCAAAACAAGTGGGACACTGACTCGTTTCTGTCCATGCTGATCTGTCACACCTAGGAAGTTACCAGCTTTCACAGCCCTCCACTTGGAAGACTGATATTTTGGCAGTATTTTTCCTCAGATGTGAATGGAAAGAATAGTTTTCCTGTGTGCGAGATTTTGATTGCATCTGTCTTGACCGTTTATAATTTCCTTTTGAGATGTTATCATTACAAATAAAGGGCATACTTGTAAGTGTGTAGGTATTGCCTAGGTATTTCCTGTACACCAGTTGTATAAATGGCTTACATTGCACTGTAAAAGAAAGTCCCACTTTTCAGTGCACTTAACATTTTCAGTCTTTTGGCCCTCAATATTACTAGATATTGAGCATGGCTCTCAAACACTTCCATAATATGTCTTTGAGAGATCTTCTAAAAAGAAGTTTCAGAGCATTTTTGATTATTATAGTTGCTGCCAACAAAAAAATGGTTGCCCTTCACTGAAGAATTTGTCAAATCAAAGGTGAGGAAGGTGCTCTCGTGCTGCATGGTAACTTGTACAAGTAATGGTGCAATGGAAACTCAACTGACCATACAAGATGGCATTTCAGCAATCACAAAACATTCACTATTTTCTAATTACAGCTAGCACGTTCTTAGCAGGCTGATGTTTTTAATGAGAAGTTATTCACGAGGAATTTCCTTTTTTTAAAACAGTTTGGAAGTTAGACAGTGCCCTCTGCTGGGCATAGGCTCCCATAGCAGTAGCTTGCAAAGCGCCCCAAATGTTGTCAATTTGTAAAAATGAACACAAAATCTGTGTTGATCTGCTCAAGATATTTGCTGGTTTCAAAGAAGCACACCTTGTTTTTGTCCTTTCTTGCATTCTGCTCAACTTGGAAGCGTACTGTGCAACAAAAACGGGTCTCACTTTGGATGACAAAGAGCTTTTTACTAATTAAATGTGAACCCAGTTGGCTTGAGCTGACAGTGTGACTATCACAGTGAGCATCAGGAGCATGTAGTGCTATACATTCTAATTTTTACAAAAATAAACTCAATACTGTAAGAACATATCATCAGAAAAAAAGTGTGATGGAAAAAAATGTAGTTGAATGTACTTCTTATGTGTTCTCTTGAATGTCTTTATTGCATTATTTCACAGTTAAAAAAATTACAATTATACTGAGAAGTCAAAAGTGTTATTTTTTCTCTTTATCCTTTCTTTAAGTTGTTTTGATTTTTCTGGTTGTTGTTTTCAGGGGATGCCAATAAAAATAAGAACACTGTAAATTTCACTTAATAATTCTGTTCTGATGCCTTTGGATTTTTACAGGGCCCA
Organism: Promerops cafer; assembly: GCA_013398275.1. Taxonomy (NCBI): domain Eukaryota; kingdom Metazoa; phylum Chordata; class Aves; order Passeriformes; family Nectariniidae; genus Promerops; species Promerops cafer. Next base: position 101,022 of record VZSE01003765.1, on the reverse strand, counting down.
TTAAAAAGATATGAAGCAAAACAGAAAGAAAAAAAAAAAAAAAAAAAAAAAGGCTATTTACCCAGGATGTAACTTGAATTTACATCTTACAGCAAAGGCGACAGAAATAGATGAATTTTCCTGGTAATTTAATTGAAAACATTTAGTAAATTTAAAACATGAAATTAAAATCCTTCAAAAACAGACTATAAAACTGTAGCAATCCAGCATTTACAGAAAAATTTAAACTGATGGCATGGAAAGCATTATATATCCTTTCATGAAACTTTTATGACTTTCAGATCTCTTGTCTAGTTTTTCTCAGTACAGAAAACACATGGAGAGAAACAGTTGCCTAAGGTTATCTGTGAGGGATTTCTAATAATTGATTGACACGTTGTTTCTAGCTTGGCTTAAAGATGAAGCAAAGCAGCTCTTGTATTTACTGTGTGTTTCATGTTTTCTACAAATCTGCAGATTTTAAGAGCAGATTGTCCATGCAGAGCAGCGGCTTGTGCCAAAATAGAGATTGTCTGTCTGCTCACTTCAAAGGTGAACTTCTAGGGGAAAATGCAGCCCCTCCTACAGCACTCACTCACTCACTCACTCACTCACTCACTCACTCACTCACTCACTCTCGTGAGGGCAGCTCTGGAGTAGAGATCAAGATGTGCTCCCAAAATGCTCTGTCCATCCCCAGCACTGCCCTGCAGTCAGTATTTACCTGTGCTCTTTAGGCCACCAAGGGAGCTCCGTGCCCTCGGCACGGAGCTGTGAGTCCTGCACTAACAGACCCCTCATTGATGGTCACCGTTGGTCATTAGCTGGTCACTGAATCTTCCTTGATGGCCAGCTAATGAACATCCCTCTGGCTTATTGTGAAGATTGGTCAAGATAGACAGTACAGGTAATTTATAGCTGAAGCCCCAGCATGCTAATGGCCTTCCCTGAGTAACTGCAATCAACACAGTACTACTAAGAGACATAACATTCTTCCTAATTTATTTCTCAGTTGCAACAATTTCATGTTGAATGGAAACTTCAGCTTCTATGCTTAAAGATATGTTTGCATATTTTATTTAGGGGGAAAACTTCTTTAAGAATTTAATAAGGAAAACAACCTTAATCTTAAAAATTCTTCTTTTTTTGACAATTTTTGCCCTTATCAGAAGATGTTTATTTTTAAAAAACAGATCTATGCTCATAATATTAATCTATAAAAGGCTCAGAGGCCCACTCAGAGCAGAAATCATCTCTCAGGGGTACCTGTTAGCTGCAGGAGCCTGGAGAGCTTTGATGGTTCAGCACCTGTGGTGTCTCATCTCTGTGAATCATGAATAAATTGGCCAGAAGTTACAGTCTCTCTAGCTGTGATCTTGCCAGCCCTTAAAAGCTATAAAGTTTCAACCAAGCCTTGGCTTGGTAGGAAAGCTCTGGAAAAAGCCCAAGAAGTGGCAGTGATGCATTAGGTAGCACTGTTCTCTCCAAGTCTGGTAGATAACGCCCTAGGGGTTGTCCAATTATCACAGAAGCCTGCTTTGGCTTTACATGTGCAGGTACCTTCACCCATTTCAAGAGTGCACAGATTCCACTGTGGCCAAGACATTCTTAATCCTTTAAGGTTTTATACTTTCATTTTCACAAGCTCAAGTATCATAATTAAGATGCAAAACCAAAACAAAAGCAAACCCCAAAACCAAAGCCAAACAACCCCACCCACCCCCACCCTCCACTTGGTATATATCTGCAATGAAACTGCTATGAGAAACCAGGTTTGCATGGCATGGCAAAGAACCAAGAAATTTATCACGTTCCACTACAGGTTTTCATGCTCTTGACCCACATTAGGTGGTATCCCCATGCTTATCTCATTACCTTCAAATGGCTTCAAGATTGCAAAAACCTTTCCCCCAGTGATTCCAGATTGCACTTCTTGAGCCATGAAGAGACTGAGAAATTGAGTTTCCAGGGAGGTGTCCTGACCATCACTCCCAGGGGTGTGAAAACAGGAGCTATGCTTGCCTTTAGAAAGAGAGGTTTTGCCCTCTCTCTGAAATACTCATCTTACATTTGGCAACTTTGCTCTAGAATATGTGAGATCATTAAAATTTCTCATTATTCAGAGATTCCATTTAATACTTTTTGATTATGAATGAGACCCTTCTCTCCATCCTAGTTTCAAGTACTGGAATATTCCTGTCTCCTTAGCAGGCATTGCTTGCAAAAGGTATGGTAGCAACCAAACCTTCCTGAAATGTCTAAAGAAAATGAGCTCCTAAGGTTCCAAAACAGATTGTGAAAGTAGCAGAGATGATACTTGCTTTGATGTTGCACATGTGGAACACAAACATTTATTCCGTACCTTTCATAGCATGGATGTGAGAGTTCAAGCCAGACAGAGGAATCATTTATGAGACTTAAGACTAAGTTTAATAATTACTTGTCTTCTTGTTACACAGAATCCTGCATTTGTTTTCACGCTAAAAAGTAAATATGATATTCAAATATCAATGTTATATGTTTGAGAAGGACCAGGTCCTGACCCAAAACAGTGTATTTTTGTGGAAATTAATTGAACCCAGATGAGCTTATGGCATCTTAGTGCAGACTAAGCAGTGCTAACAATGCTTTTTTCTTATTTTTTGTCCAGGAGCTGTGGCCAGTCAGCTTTAAAGTCCAAAAATCAAAAAACTGAAAGTGTCAATAAAATATGAATTTGATCTCAGCAGTAACATAAACTCCATGGAAATACTCTCTCCAGGGGAGAAAGGACCACTTCTTAAATCCCTTAAGTTACTGTGTCATTGTCCCCTAAAGGAATGCACAGGGCAGTTTAGAAGAGTAGGTGCGTGTTGAGACAAACCTCCTTACAGCAGTGAATGGGAGATCTTCAGCTGAGTCTGTCCTCCTGCTTTATCCAGTCTCACCTACACACAACAAGCATGCAAGTTGCCATTTCAGTCCCTGTTCGTGCTCGAGATAAAGCCCAAAGTCAAGTGACACAAAGACAATGTAAGATTCCATAGTGAAAATAAACAAAGAGAAGGCATATTAGTTTTTAAATCCTTATTATAATGATTAAATAAGTAATGCTGTACATATATATGAAATTTCTGCTTCCTGCTGCATGTTCTTCCCATTCTAATGGCTTACAATGTTCAGAATTAGTTCACATATGCTTTTTTTCAAGTGTCAATGCTTAAAACTTTTCTGATAAAGTAGTTTAGCAATGAGAACAGGTCTTTCTACCAGATATCCCTTGGTAATGGAAATCTACAGGAATACACCAGTCTCTTTGCAGAAACCATTGCAAGACTGAAATAACACATATGCAATATGCATGTCTATTTTACCTAACTTTTATCTTTTTCAGAGAAAACATTGAAATAGTCTCTGATACCCTTACCAAACAGAAAAAGTATTGAAAAAAAATTAATCTTGTTTTTTTGCATATAATTTAATTTCATTTTTATTGTATTTATTTTCAGAAAATGTACTGTGCCAAGACAAGCAGATACTCTTGGAAACTTTCAACAGCAGCTGGAAATTGAGGAGCTCTCTGAATATTTTCGTTTTTAAAAAGCAACTGATTTTAAATTTTGAAATAAACATATTTTCTTACATTCTTCGCAACAGGCGGTTCTGCTAATCTAACCTGCAGAGCTTTCTTTGGATACAGTGGAGATGTCAGTCCTTTAATCTACTGGATGAAAGGGGAGAAGTTTATTGAAGATTTGGATGATAATCGAGTCTGGGAAAGTGACATTAGGTAAAAGAAAAAGAGTTTTTCTTTTTTTCTCTATATTTTTTTTGATAGTTAATTTTATACTTTTTATCACAGACTAACTAAGGAGCATATTGGGTCTGATCTTTATTTCTGCAACATCCATCCTTTTTGCTCTTTGACTCCACCAATAGAGAACAAAAAAATGCCCCTCTCAGCCAAATCTGATATTAGAGACTTGCAGAAACAGAATATCTACCCAAAAACAGCTGTAATGTTGACCAGCTGGAATTTACGTAGTGACTTTTTCAAAATGTGGCAATCTACAAAAAAAAAAAAAAAAACATGAGGACATTTAGGAAGATGAAATAAATCAAAAGAAATATCTTGAGAAAATCAGCTCAAAAAAGTATTTTCAAATACAAAGCCTTAAATAAATGGTGAAGCTTGATTTTCCTTTTGGAATGTTTTGATTTCTTCATGAAAATAACTGAGTTTCCTGGAATGTTATCTGGCTTGTGAGAGCCAAGCTTCCTGTTATGTGGGCTGCTTATATCTGCTGAAATACCTGTTTTGGAGAGGTTCTGGGAATTCATGCCATGTACTTCTACTGCTCCTAAAAGTGCTGCCTCATTTAGAAATTAAGAACAAAAGCAGATTCGTATTGAAAATTACATGCTTGACATAGCACACTAAATCCTATCCAATATAAAGTATCTGCTTGGATCTGAAGAGATTCCTTTATCATTTATAACTCTGTATGTGTGAATATCACTGTTTCTATGTATCATAGAAATTAAAACTCAGAAATTCAGGCAAATCTTAGAGTTCCTGTCATGGTTTAACCTCAGCCAAGTAAGTTCCACACAGCCACTCATTCGCTTCCCTATTACCCCCCTCAGGTGGAGAGAAGTACCAGAATAAAACTTGTGGGTTGAGATAAGAACAGTTTAATAATTGAGACAAAATAAGAGATTATAATAATAGCAATAATACTAATTATAATAGTAAACATATATTAAAAATAATAATTTTAATGAAAATGACACATAGAGGAGTAAAACCCAAGAAAAAAAAATTATGCACAATACAATCACAATTAGCAAAATCAAGAAGACCACAGAGATTTGCAAGGTCATTATCCCCAGATACAGGCAAAAAGAAGTGTATTTCACCCGAGTGTACTTCAAGTTTATTCTATAACATTGAAGACCAACACACTAAATGACACGTGACAATAAGGTCAGCTATATTTTATGTTTAAAACTTTCCCAAGTCCTTCAGGCAGTGACTTGGCTATCTGATGACTGACAAAAAAGCGAGGAGAAACCCGTTCCAACTTTCTTGTTTTGTGGAGGGAGGAGCAGAAAAGCTCATTTCCACTTCATTTGTCAGGCCTGCAATAATTTGTCATTTGCTTTCCTGAACTCCTGGAACCACTGATTGTCTTGTTAAGAGGGAAAGAAAGTGATGGGAAGACAGGTGGAGTCTTCCACAGGACGCCTTTTATTTATAACCTGTATGAGCTAGCAGCACCTTGTGTACTAATTCCTACTGTTTGATTAAACATTATCAAATTTTATAATGCATTCTAGAAATTATCTCTCTGACCATGGCATGAACACACTGTTTCTGAGTGGCATGTTGAAGAGCCTCAGAAAAAGGACAAATATTGTGTTTGGCCCAGACTCCTGGTGTGACTGTAGACCCCCAGAATAACTGTTTTTAGTTTTCTCTCTTCTACCATTCCAAGCCTTCGTGGATCAGAATCTCCATCAAAGTGTGCAATGATATATTATCCATGTGCTTATCATTCTGCTGAAAAAAGACAATGAACTGCAGCTCTCATTAACATTTACAAAGCCAAACCTCCTCATTAGAAGTGAGGAAGAAAAGGGTATGATATAATTAAATTAAGATTGCATCAAACCATAACCAAATTTGAAGCCAGAGAGTTGTGAGTTGTAAATAGCATTATTATGTCATGATTATCTAAAGCTTCACTGTGGTACAAGCAGAACAGCAGCAATGGTTGTTTTTTTCTCAGGGTTCTCAAGGAACATCTCGGGGAACAGGAGGTTTCCATCTCATTGATTCTTGACTCAGTCGAAGAGGCAGACCTAGGAAATTATTCCTGCTACGTCGAGAACGGGAATGGGCGCCGGCATGCCAGTATTCTTCTACACAAAAGGGGTAAATATGCAGCTTTTCTCCTTGAAAGGGTAAAATGTAGGGGTGGTCAGTTTGTAGAGATTCCCTCTGATGCGAGCATGAATTTTAGCTTCCTAAGAATTAATAGTCCATGATTATTTTTTCCCCAGGAGTCTGTACAACTTGCAAAATAAAAGAGAAAGGACATTTTTAATTATGGCTGTCACTGGAAAAAATACAGTAACGCCTTTGAATTAGATCTCTATAAAAGATGCGTTTAATAATTCATTAACTAAAAAATTAATAAAGGCTATGTAGAGAAAGGATAGTAGGAAACCACAGGTGATACAACTGTAATAATTTTCTGTAAGAAAAAGAAATCAAATTTTAGGAAAACCAAAAAAGCCCTTTCCACTTCTATCAGGAATGCCACCTAAACCCCATGCTAGGGCGGTTCCTGCATAGCCTGACGTGGACATTTTCCTTCCAACACTTTTGTTTAACACCAACATTTCTGAAGTGAAACATCATGACAGAAGCTTCTAAGAACCTTCCTGTTTCTCCTCACCACACACATCCCATGGTTCCAGCATGCCTAATGGCCACAGCCATCTCCCACCGAGATGATAACAGGCAGATGAAGAATCTCCTGCAAATCAAAGCTCCCAGACCCACTTTGTCCACTTTACCTCCCAGAGGGTGCTCCACATCCCTGGGATTGACACTCCCCACCCTCGTGCAGCTTCCTGTTGACTTCAGAAAGCAAGAATAAGCAGGAGCAGTGTCTGCATTTTGCTGACATTCCTGTGCTTTTTTTAGACTGTTTGTAAAAGTGAGCAACCCAGGATCTGTGGTGCTGCAGTATTTGTGGCATCTCAATTTATATCAAAGCAGTGATATCTTCCCTAAATTTAGTTTTGTAGCATGCAAAGTCTGTCTGAGCTTAGAAGGAAACCATAAATCAAGACAGTGTGACCAATTTATCTAAACATATTGTTGGGTACCTCCAATTACTTGAACAGAACTTCATTGGTAGCCATTTCTCTGAACTCTTTTCGTTGCTTCTTAAAAGATGCAGATGTGAATTACCAGATATTCTGCTTAGCCTGGAATTTGTCATATTTTTTTGAATTTACTGAGATGAGAAATTAACTTATTAAGTAATTGAACCTCAGCAATATATCAGCTAGTAGTCATATACTCTGGTTCAGAGACATTTGAACCCAGAACAAGAGCTTAACCCAAAAAACACTGAAATCCAACAGCTTATTCTAAATAGTCAAATTACTTGATGGAATACTGAAAATAAAATTTTTTAAAGCTCAAATTACTTTAAAATCAATACTTATTTAACTGACATCTATTAAGTCACACACTGATGGTGAGTCCTTATTTTCTCTTCCATATAAGCAGTAGCTCCAAGACTGGAAACATGTAAGTCTTCTCTGCTCTGTGACCACCAGATTTCTAATTTAACTTTGTGCATGCATGAATTTTGCAAGAATCTACTTTCTTAGAGAACTCAGTAAGTCAAACACACCACAGTATGTGGCCCCATGATGACATGTTTAAGAGGGAGTGATCTCAATATTTAATTGCCCTTATAAATAGTAAAAGGACAAAAATAGCAGAAAAACTCCCAAAAATATTTTTTCCTCTTTAAGTAATCTGAAATAGATTGCGAAGCATAATCTGTTGTGCCCTCGAAAGACAAAAGATACTAGATACAAGCCTTCTACACATTTTGCATGTTGACAACTTTCAGTGAAATGATAAATTAAGCATGACAGATAAAAATTTGAGCTAGTCTCTCAGGTCTCCTAGGAAGAGGAGTTTTGCACTTCTTGCTTAGTCTCCTGTATATCACCATGACAACCTTTCGGTCTAGGTTCCTTGTTTAGATCCATATTTAGTCTCTAGGACTAGGAATGTGTTAGCTGTTTATTAATTTCTGATTATTTGGCTGACTTAAAACAATTGGGACCTAACAATTAGGTAAATTTGCCCCCTGAATGCCAAGGCATTTGCAGATGTGTTAGTTTGGGCTGGTTTTCTAGTTAGTGACCTTTTCTTTCCAGCAGTAAAAGAGTACAGAAATTGTGAATCTGGAATGTTCACTGCATACCTGAAAAAGAAATTATAATCCTTCTTAAACTTCCTGTGTGGAACATTATCACCAGGATCAGAAGGGACAGCAAAGCAGAAAACTCTGCTGCTGAACAAAGAGAGTTCCTGGAAAAAAGGGTATTTAAGGATAAACACTGCAGTGGGGATTCAGGTACAAAGTTTAAGCCTTTCAAACACCCTTGCAACTGCTGCTTCACCCAGGTCAGTAGAATCTCTGTACACTTAAAAGCCCAGGGGGAGATTTTAGACATACCTACACTTACAGAGGCCCTGAAATCTGGGGCCCTTGGTACCTCCCTCTAGTGCAAACACCAGTGCTCTGCATCTCAGGGAACCCAGCTCTTATTTTCTCCTGAACTTCCTTTACTTTTTGACACCAGTGGAGAAAACCTATGATCTATGTTTTTCTGCTGCCAGCTAACCATCTTTAGAGTCCTACATTTCCTCAAATACTGTGCATAGGGAGCATTTAACTCAACGCTAAAGGCAGTAGAGTATTTTAAGCATGACAATGCCAATGCTGTTTCCTTTTCTCATTCATACCAACAGAATTTGTAAAAAGAATAGGAAAAAGAGAGCAATCAGAACCCAAAAGATTTAACTTTCATCCTTTTCCTCCACCTTCTGACCAAATCCCTGTCACCCTTGCAATAAGCAAGTTCTTTTCTCTTTTGTGTGGGGAAAAAAATCTACCTGTTATAATCTGAGGTTGATTTTGTTACTTACTGGTGATAGATGCCATTGATCATCCAGAGCAGTAACAGGTTTATCTTCAGCTAGGTAGAGGAACCTTCTAGAAATTAATTCTGAGTGGTACTGACAGCAGCTAAGCAGAAATTTATTAATGACAGACCACAGATTGCAGATGATGTAACAGGTGCATCACAGGCTACAATTCTATTTTTTTTATTAAAGAAGACAAGCTTATGGTCTATCAGTGTAGTAGATAAAAATGCAATGCATAAAGAAAAAGAATGCTCTTCTGCAATATTATGTAATGACAAGTATGACTTTCATACAGAATCAAAGTCTTCACAATCTTATTTTATCATAGACTGTATTGTAAACACAGGTTATTATCTAATTATGTGATTATTTTTTTTAAAGTCCTCTCTGTATGTCTGCAAGTAGAACTCTATAGCAAAAATAATCTCAAATTCTATCTTGGAATTATTCTTTAAGTGATATGGATATTATTTCAAAAGCTTAATAATATTACTGGTATTTTTCCTGGGACAGACACCAGAACTAAGGTAACATGTTTTCATGCATTTTTTCAAAGTATCTACTTTCCTTTCTTCCCATTGTCATCTACACAGTATTGTCATCTAATTTCCTACCCTTAGCCTCTTTTATGGTTTCCATTTGTTTTCCCCTGTCATAGGTGTTGTAAGTGGGCATATATGAATTTTGTTGGCTGTAAGTTAATGAGGGGTAGTTAAAACATGTTTCGGGTTTTTTTTCTCTCAAGAAAAAAAAAAAATATTTTCACTGAAATAAATTGTTTAAACAGACAGTCTGTTTAAAAGTGCCCATGGAAATATATGTTTGAAAAATATGCAAGATAATATTTCCTAGATGGAATGCATCTTGAGGAAAACTACCTTATTTTAAACACATCATTTCTTAATGCATAAACATCATATTAATATTTCCTGTACAATGTAATAGCAAACTCTGAATAGGAAGTCATTCCAAATTATCTTCATATGGTTATTAATGATAATAGAATTGCTGACAAGCACCTTAAATTGCAGTGCCATTCACATAATAGTGTAAATCTGGTTTATTACTTATAGACTTGAATGTGTTATATGCCTTTTCAATCAATTGGACACAATTTCACACAGTGGTAGAGATGAGTGACAATTAAGACTTAAAAGAGAAAAGAAACTAGTTCTTTTCTAACCTCTGCAAAGAAACCCCTGGTTTTATATCTCCTTTTACCAAAAAGCTTCACAATGCTTCTCAAATTTCTGAAAGGAAGCTCATCATATGAAATATGAGAACAATGAGTTCTATTTCAGCTTCTGCTAGTTGGACCTGAGTTCTTGTTCAATCCAGTGAATCTCTGAGTCTCAGTGGAGCCAAAACTGTTGAAGAACTCCAACCCATTTGGTCAGTTCTGACCTTACACGAGTCTATCTTCCACTGTATAAAGCATTCAGGTTTTATTCTGCACTGCAGGAAAAGCTTTTCCAAGGCCCTCATCAGGTTTTAGAATTGGAATTGAAATTGGATTGAATTTGATGGAAATTGATTTTTCATCCACCTATGGCCATTGAAGAAGTCTTCAAGTTGTCATTGTGCTCAGCAGTGCAAATGTCCATTCTCCCAAGAGGTTCGTGACACAGAACCAAAGGTCAAATATCAGCCCCCTTCTTGTCCCAAACCTAGCTAAAAGTGATTGTCCTTTTACACTCACCCTCATCTAAAATCAGTCAAGGAATAGAATACTAAAGACCTCTGCCTGAAAGAAACTCTTCATAAGACCACTCTTTTAATCAGTCAGGTTTTTCTCATCCTTTAGAAAATTGGACTAAGATAACCCCAGCAAAAAAATGTTTGTAAGATTACTCAGCATGTGTCTAAATCTATCTTTCCTCTGACAAATCTTAGTGCTGACAATTTGTCAAACAAGTTGTTTTATTTAACAGATTACTTTTTAAAACAACTTTTGTACCACTTTTATAATAGTTCTTCCCTTTATGTAATGTCTAAGTGCAAGTCTAACCTTGATTGGCAAGGATGAAAATATTTTAAAATAAAATGTCACAAATTGTTCCCATAATCCATGCATAGCTAAATTATTCTTTAATGCTATCCTCAGGAAAAAAAAAAATGCAAACAGTATGTTTTATGATCTTACATCCTTGGAACTCAGTGCTCAATTTTTTCCCACATTTTTAGCACCCCTTGATGCCTCTTACATTGATTTCTTTCAGAAGATCTAAACAAAGTAATAGTCTGAGCTTGTCTGATTTCGGTAGTACAGTTAACAAATAGAAGCTCTTCTAATGAGGAAGATTTCAGGTCATACACAATTCATTAACTTGGGGAAGATAACCAAAGTTTATTGCAGTTCCACACCATGATACTTTTTTCCTTCATTTTACATCATAAAATGCTTTTAAAATGCATTGTTATGTATTTAAATGTAGTAAGCTTCAGTAACATTGCAGCATCTATATTTTCCCAACCTTATCCTCTTTTGAGCTAACATACTGTTGGAGATAGTCAGTGTAATTACTCTCCTGCTGGGAACAGGTATCCTGCACTTCTCAGCAGAAATAAAAATGCCATCGGTAAGAATATACTTCTATTATAATAATTTACTATCTCTCTTCTAATAACACTGGAAATCCAACAGCACCAAGGCTCAGATATGTTTTCTGCCATACTAATGAATAGATTAACAAGATCCCTGTGTTGCATTTGCACACAAATATGCTTATGTATATATAATCCCAAACCTGACTAGTTCTTTTCATAAGGGAATCAGGAATATATATTATTTATTGTTATAAAAAATAAAGACAACCAGGTCCCAATAGTTCTATTAAATAAAATAAAACTACTGCACTGAAAACCATATTGAAAACCATAACTAAATTCAGCCAGCCTCAGTCAGTTCTTCAGACATCCACAGGCATGCATGGCTCATGCTGGCAGAAAGCATATACTTTGTGCTAAGAAATGATTTCATAATCATGTTAATGAGTAGCCCAAATCTGCTTCTACTGCTATCAGAAGCACTACTGTCCTACAGTATCAACCAGTAATTATTCATAACAGTATCCATATAGGATATCCATATAGGATATTCACACATATCCATCTAGGTACTCTTAGCACAACCAGATTTTGTTTGGCAATTTGAAGCAAACAAAAGTCCTAAAAAGTAGAGAATAGATTTTATACATTTGCATATTGGGTATGTGTATGCTGTACAAAGCTGTGGTTCCATATACTCTGGGAAGATAACTTGTTTTACAGCTATGTCATAACAAATACTGTACTAAGTGGGGGGGGGAAGAAAAGAAAAAAAAAAAAGATAAAAAAAATACATACTTCCTCGTTTTAAAATTGTGACTATGGGTTTCTTTGTTGCTAGCTTAAACTCTGCCTACTCTTTATGGCTGATCTCTGAAATGAGACTCAGACAAGTGTTCCTGTGTTAGCCAGCTTTCTTCTTCCTTTAGAAGAAACACACCCTTTCATAACCAAACCTGCATGTTATAACACAGCAGTCCCTGCTCCTCTTTCAAATTATATTTATTATCTTTATGGTTCCTTTAATAACTGAAGTCTATGAAAGTATACTTAAACAAACTGAGAACTGCCTCTAACCAAACCCTATCTCTCTTTGTGAGTTAAATCACCCAACACAAGCAGAGAATGGAAATCAGTTTAGGCCACAACATTGCAAAGATTTATTTATGTGCTAACCTGAAGCTCTGTGGATAGTCCTGTTGACTTCAGAGGGATTACTTATAGTCCATGAAGTTGAGCAATCTGCGTAAGTGATTGCAAAATTGAAACCTTAGATAGACTGTAATTGGATTTTGAAAAAGGCTCAGAAATTGAATACACAGCTATAAATCACATGTGCTTGAAGGATTATAAATCCCCCCCCAAAAAAAAATGTTTGAAATATAATTCTTTTTCTTAGTAGTTCAGCTGTATGAGGGCTAATTAATGAATAAAATTAATTTTAAATTTTTATAGATCATTAAATGTAGAGCCCCTGAAGCATGTCATATAAGTCAAAAGATATGAATCTTTGACAGAACACTTTTATTTACTTTCTTCTTACATCTTCAGCTATGATAAGTGAATTAATTGTATGACACAGTGAAAGGAAGTTTATCAAATATTAGAGCCAGGTGAAGATCAAAGATATAACCTACAAATGTGTCCAATAATTAGGAAAAGAAAAGTATAAAATGAGTTCATTTTACAAGCCATATATGCTAGATATTTGGAGAGGACACGTGCTTTGTTCTAATTAGCTGTCTCTTTCACTGAGTTGCTTGATAAGGAAAAAAATTGTAGCCATTGGTCAAAATGCTTGTAACAAATCTTGTTTTAAATTGAAGCTATTTATTCAGAAACCAATCTACTACTGCTGCAGCAATCAATGTGTTTTCCTTGGAGTAGAACTACTCCTGTGCTACTGGAAGACTATTGTTAATTGCCTGTAACTAAATGATTGCTGTGCTTCTGGATGTAACTCTCTGGCACTTGCTCGTTTGTTGTGTTTAACAGAATGCCTGTCGCCCTAAGGGTTAGCTGAGTAATTTTCCTCTACTATTTTCTACATTCAGTCTCAGCTCCTTAAGGAGGGCCAGGTCTGTAATTTGAGCAGCACAACACTGGGGCAAAGTAGATTTTAAAAGGTTTGCACTTCTCATATCTTGCTTCTGATGTGGAATTGTGATGAAATTGAATCTTTTTAGTATGTAGCCACTACAGGAAACTTGAATTTCAGCAGGAAAAACAGATCACACTTCAAAGGGAGTGTAATGCCTGCTGCAGCAACTGTGCTCAAATCACGCTGCAAAGGCAGAATAAAGCAGCAGAAAAAAATGTTATTGTGAAAGTAACCGTGAGCTGCAACCTTGCTGCTACTCTTTAACTTGCCTTTAACAGTCACTACATCCTTGTTGAAACTCTTGTCAGACACATCACCAACACCCTTGGCACTCAGCATATTCCAGGAGAAAGGTCTCCTAGGGAGGAGCCAGAGAGCCTTCCCCAATTCACATTGGGAAAACCAAGGTACAGAAATGTGAAATGGCTTCAGTCACCTGAGGGGCCAACAGCAGAGGCAGGACTGGTGCTTCTTGCACCTTCAGTTCAGCTCAACACAGGGTAACACTGTTCCTAAAATCCCTGAGGCATCTCAGAGCCAGCCAGTGGCCTTTTAGGGCACAGTTTAGCATCCTGCAGAAATACAAACTCAAGGCCTGAAAACAGTCAGCCTGGAGTGACACTGTGCCCAGGCCAATCCCCCTGCCTCCCCCGGTGCTGCATGGATGTGGCTGCTGCACTTCCAGCACTTCGGGGAGGGCTCGGGCATCTCGTGGGCTGGGCACAAGGATGCAGCAATCAGCTGGGCTCATCACTGCCCCTCTCTGCCTCTGAGCCCTGACAAACTGCACCCAAAACACAGAGTGAACATGTGCTGATAGATGCTGTCCAGCACAGAGGAAAGCACAAGCTGGCTCTGTTAGATCAATAGACCATGAAACTTCCTTTGCAAACAAATCTGTTTAAGAAAGAACCACTTTATCTGTGTACGATCACGATGGCTCAGCAGCAGCACATGAAAAGGTAATTGCTAATATGTTTCAGGCTGACTAGAGAATTTTGTTGTTTGCTTTGATGGCCTAATTAAGGACAGTTTCATGTGCTTTCAGATAGATTTTACTGAAGCAAACATAAAGGCATAATCTTACTTTACGGAGAAACATATAACTGAGGGAGACTGATGGTAACATGATGCAGTGTATTAGTCTGATTTCATGCACAATGACAGAAAACATATGAACACCTGCAGTTATTTCTTTCCATTTAATATAAAAATCATTAGTTGAGAAAAAAAAAAAAAAAACAACTTCTGTTTTCCAGTTGTAAAGTTTTTCTTTGCCTTTAGTGAGTCATAACAGCAGGCATATAAATAGAGTACTTTGAGCCTAGCAACACGAAATATTAAAGCCTTTATTCTAGTTACCATTGAATAGCTGCATCACCTGTATTACAAAATGATAAACAGGGTATAGTAAGCCAGTACAGAGTAATTTCCATTTCCATTTATATTCTAAAATACTGAATTACTTGTCTATGCAAACCATATTTTGTCAAATGTTTTTAATAACATTTCCCTCTCTGGACCAGAAAAGTATTGGGAGTTTGAAATAACCATGTCAGTCTTAAAAATATCTAACACAAAGGAGTTTCCAGCACAGTTTTGGAAAGAATGACATGGAATATAAATGCCTTTTTATTTTATTTTATTACACTTTTAGTATCTTCAAGAGAGCAATGAAATCTTACAGTTGCCTCATAATAATAAAAAAAAGGTGTGTGATTCTTAGTAGATGCTGTCAAACAAATACGATTGTCAATTTTTCCTCTAACCTTTTATTTCTCCAATTGAATTGTATTGTGCTGGATTATCAAATCTGCACAACCACACACACACACAAAAAAGGTTACTCCAGGTCCACATTACTTCACTCAGACAGAAGCTGCCCACCAGAAGAGGACCCTGAAAATAACACTTGTTCCAGCACAGATTTCTTATGAAGCAAAATCTTAGATTTCCAAGATCTGGTGTTTTATCATTCCTCAAAACTGAGTGATTTGGAAAAGCATGGAAGGTCTTCAGACTTGCCCTCTAGTGATTTCAAATTACAAAATTGTTAGCACCTTTCCTGCTACCCTCCTTTTTTGACACCACCAGTTTTCAGTCAATGGGCAAATGAAAAGTAACAAAGCTCTGTGAGCTTCCTTCAAACTAGGGGAGGCAAAAGTCCATGGTGGCATATTAACTTTGGCCTGAAAAGTGGCTCTGCTGCTGGTGCTGGACACTTGTGGTGGCCACGACTGACCACTCTCTGTCCTCAGCAACGGAGCTCCATGGGGGTGACCTCAATCCATCCTGTGAGCAGACAGCAGCGGAGACACCAAGGGGTTGGTCTGAATGGGAATGTCACAACAGACAAACCAGGGCTGTTTGCTGTGTCTACACATTAGCTAAGCCCACTGGGGGAAAAAGTGAGAATAAACTGCAGACCTCTGGGAAATTGTTAAAAATATTAACATATATATAACTGAGATGTGAAGTTGAAGGCTTCCTTGGATAATGTGTCTTCACATCTCTCAAATGTTTTGTGAGGTTTTTAAATTACTATTTTTATTTTTATTTTTATTTTGGAATTTAAAAAAATAAAATCCTGAATCTTGTCCAGTTTGCCCACATCCTATTTGTATATGGAATAAGGGAAGAGCTGGTTTTGCATTATAGTCCTCAAAAAAGAAGCATTTGCCTTTGCTTTTACTCTAAGTCAAATGGCAACATTTATCTAGGTAAAGCAAACTGTGATCTATCTACAGAAAGAAAAAAGGAAGAGTTATAAAATATATCATATGTATGCACATACTCAGAGACAAACACACACACACACACACACACACACACACACATCCAGCAAAATTTATTTTTTAAATGAGCAGTGGTGTATCAGAGTGTATTCATATAGTGTATCAGAGGGAAAAAACAGCTTATTGAAGAATAAACCCCCATCAATTAGGTATTCATTCAAGGGCTTTATAATGAAATACATAAATAACACATCATTCATTATTTTATTTTACATTATTTCAGTTTAACAGAAGTGCAAGGTCTGCTGCTAATCTTTCTGTGGTTTGGAATGTGGTTGTTACTGCATTTTGTAATTCTTTGCAGAGCTGATGTACACAGTTGAGCTTGCTGGTGGGCTTGGTGCTATTCTGCTGCTGCTTGTTTGTTTAGTGACTATCTACAAGTGTTACAAGATAGAGATTATGCTCTTCTACAGAAATCATTTTGGAGCTGAAGAACTAGATGGAGGTAAGGCAGCTTCTTAGCACATTTCCTACTTTCTAAGAATATCTGTCTTTTGTTTCTCTCCACCAAGGCCCAAATTTCATTTCAGTTCAAGATGTGAACAACTGCAATTTTAGGTGCTGACTTGAACATACATTTCTCATACAGCACATAAGCACAGTCACTGCTGAGCTGATGTATGTGCTGCTCTCTGGAGCTCCAGAATACATACATGTCTGTTAGATTTTTATTCCCAACACTGAATGTAAATTGCCAACATCTATGCATTAAAGATTTTCACTTCCTGTCGGTACTGAAAGCCAGCTTTACTTCTCTGTGAGCAAGGGGATGTTCTCCCTAATTGTATTCAACAAATAGGTAGAGGTTGAAGTGAATCTCAATTTACTGCTTGTTTAAACTGATCAGTTTCAATAAACTGTACTGAGTGTTTGGGAATGTACCCAGTAGTTCATTTGCTTGAGTTCATTTACTTAATCACTGAGTAGGCTGCAAATGGTCAACAAAGTTGTTCTGTGATTCAAGGACATCCAGCCTAAACAAAAGTAATCCACAATATATGCACCAGCTCTGTCAAACATATACATGCATTTTCATCTTTACCTTTTTAAGGACTGAAGGAAAAGGTCTTCTTTGCCTGTACCCTTACTAATCAAAATTGTTGTTGAACAGCAAACTGGGTTGAGCTGCAGGCTCTGATTAATTAGATTTGGTTTCCTGGGTCAGAGTTCCAGATGTTTTGGGCTACCACGATGTCTTTGGTGACAGGACTTTTTTTTCTACAGAAATACTAATAAAAGGTTTTTTAACAGGTCAAGATAATAGCCTGTAGGCAGAAGCCACTGTGGTATGTTAAAATAAATATGTACTGATAAATAAGTGATGGCTAAATCTGTCACTGATAAGGAAAAGAGCAGTTGCAGATTTACAGGTCCTTATATAAGACTTCCAAAATAAAATCACCAGGGAATGACCCATTTCTGCCTCCCATCTAAAAATGCACAAGGATTCAAAATAGAAAATGCTCAGAACAACAAGCCTGAGAACATCAGAACATTTTGTAACCTTTTACGGGATTTACAAAAAGATGCATTAATGTAGAAGTTCAGTGAGGAAAAAAGTCAGGTTATTCTATTTATTTTACTGAAGAGGAAACTGAGGCCCAGAGGGACTGTGAGTCATGGAGGATTTTGGCAGACACCTTTTTTTCAGAATCTGAGATGCTGTCCTATCCACAAAGCAGCTGCCAGTTTCAATGGGCATGCTAACTTCCATAAATTATGTGAATTTAATAATTGTCATATTAACATATGAAGAAATAGACAATAATAGTTTAGGTAGATGTAATTTAATTTTTTCTCTCCTAGTATCAGTAATTCTTGCTTTTATATTTGTCATTTATCATTTTCTCAAATAATTCCAATTCATTTGTGGACTTACTCTGCCAGGTGTTACACTCTTACCTCTCTCTCTTGTCCCATCCCAAACATTGGTCACTTGGGAACAGCAATACTTGAATCATGGATTTTAAACATCAAAAAAAGTTATCTCTAGAAGATACTGTTCTGTGATTCAAAAGGAGGAAAACCAATATCCATTCAGTTTATCTTTCTGAGCAAAGGTTGCTGTTAAAGATCAAGCAGAGATTTTCCTTGGAAGATCAGTGCAAACACTGATAGCTTGGGTGCTTAACCACAGCAATATAAAAAGAAAACTACTACTTAAAAATTCCTAATGAAAACATGTAACTTCTACCGTGTTCAATATGCTTGCAACATGGATAAAACCCATTGTGCTAATGAAGTGACTGCAGTTGCACATTTCACTCTGTCTCTTTCACTCACACTCATGCAAAAGAAGGAAGATGGAGAGAAAAGTTCCAGAGAAGCCCAAGACATGGCTTGTGCAGAAATAAATTGCAGACATACACTGAGATCCCTTCCTTTGGCTAAGTTTGTTATTGACAGACACAAAATGCTGAACTCTAAAATTGTATTCTAACCGCATCTCCTGCAGTGCAGCAGCAGAGCGCCCACGTTCTATTCATAATTTACACCATGTTCTGTCATACTTCAGGACAGCATGGAGATAAGCAAACATCAAAATATGACAGTCTTTTCTTATGTGCACTGTATTGTATCCAGAGAGGATTTGAAACACTTTAAAGGTGAGGTCCAATTAAAATTTTCAGTGGAAAATCTCCTTTAAAATTCAATGCTTCATTTCTTCCCTGATCAGAGAACAAGCCCTTCAGGACGTCAAATCTCATCACAATTCCTTTTTCCTTTCCAAGCCTTAGACACACCAGTTTTTGTGAGGCTAACTAGCATACACATTTTTGTGGAAGGCATGGGTAAATTGTGAGAAGTATTTGAAAACAAAGTATTTAACCCTTTCGGCTAATGCAGCTCAATTTACTACTTCCTGCAGGGATACTGCAGATTAAACAAGTGATCACAGCTGTCGATTCTTCATTTCTCCAACTTACAGTGTTGAATTTCCCAATGTTTTTTCTCAGCCTAAGGGCAAGGCTCTCCTTCTGTTTTTTCTCTCTCTTGCAGACACTGCAGCTCAGTCTTGGGAATGGGAATTGAAGACCCCTTTTACGTTTTCGTGGTTGATTCCCTGCCTTTCCTACTAATTTCAAATACAGTAATATTGCTGCTTCTCCTCTCACTCCATGCCTGTGCTTTCCAACCACATGGGAGCTGGCTGCACACCAGGGGATGACGTGATGGACACCACAATGTGTCCTTCAGAGCAGAGGAGCACAGGGTGCCCCTGTCCAGGCAGGGGACCTCACTGTGAGCATCTGACAGCTCCCCCGGTCACTGGAGCACAGGGGCAAGAGAGACACTCTGACCCTTGGCAAAGCTTTTTTACCTGCAGGTGTTTGCCATGACCTTGCTTCTCTGAGCCATAACTCACCACTACTGGTTAGATGGCCAGAAGCTCCCAAATCTGTTTAAGAGGAAAAATCTAGCTCAAGATGTCTCTTCATACACAGTAAAGATGATAGCTTGAAGTACTATGCAAACAAAGAAATGTCCTGTACTGTTCTGAAAACAACAACGTTTTCAGAAATAGATGCTTCACTGGGAACTTCTGAGGGCTAATCTTTGTCAAATGTCAGGTAACCTTTTTTGTTCTGCAGTTTTGAACTTAAAAGCTTATTTTAAAAGCCTTGTCCATAAAGCACACTTTAGGGACTAAAATGATAATACTGAAAGCCACTTTTAAAAGTGATGATTTCTTCTATTTTGCTGTACATTGAGCTCCAACAAAAGAGATTTTATACCATGTTCATTCTCTGTGTAGCTCTTTAGCAGTTGCTTTTCAGCAGCTGCTTTTCATGCATTTTTACTTTCCAAGGACCTTCTCTTGCTGTTGTTCCCAGTTTTTAAATGATTTTATGAAAAGGGTTGTACTTTAACTGAAAGAGTGAAAATGTAAATAACCATTTACAAGTACCTGCAATCAACACATGCCCTGATTTCTTTCTAGCTTGCACTCTGTAACCTTAAAGGCTAATTGTATCAGAAGAGATATTACTACTGTATAGAAATCTGTTCTTTATCTAGATATAAGCTGGCTTCCAGGCACCCTAAAATCAGTGGAAATTTTCCCATTATTTTACCAGGGACAACTTTCTCCTTTGTACTGTTCTGCTCATCAAATTGGGCAAGGATCAGTCCCCAGGCATGACAGCCACATCAGCCACAGTGAGAGTGGAGAAGAGAGTCACTTCTGTCAGTAGTGCCAGTTATGATCCTGCCCCAGAGTGGACTGGAGGCTCAAAGTTACCAAAAATTTTTTGACTTTTTTTTTTTTTTTTCCATTTCAAGATCTGAGATGATTCAGTGCATATGTGGATGACTATATGCCAGTTTTAATTTACATTAGGGATAAATCCAGAAGTCTACGGATGACAGGCTAAAAGCCATTGGACATGATCAGATAGGCAAATGTACTCTAAAACTTCTACATGTCTTTGTGGTTTAGATTCTAGTTTCAGAGGCAAGACCACATGATACAGCTAACAGTAGAAACAATTTGCAAGTATCTACCACTACCATTACCTGGGTAGATTTTTAAGCTTTTAAATTAGTGGAAGTTTTTTATCAAGGAAATAAAAAGCAAAGGTGAACATAATCTTAAAAATTAAAAAAAAATAGAAAGAGAAAATAAGAAATTTTACATAAGGAGGCTGGCAAAAACAAGTAGTAATTGAAAACAAAATCTGACCAATGTGTAAATAGTTTTTAATGAAACTTACATAAATATACTTTCTCACATGTATGGTGACAAGAAGTCAAGCTTTAGACTCAAGAAAAAAAAAAAAGAAGACTGTAGTTAGAAAGTGAGTGCTTTGTTTAAGAGCTGAAATTATCATCTTCACAATGACCCTTGGTGCCTTTAGGTTCCATCAGCTGTTCCTAAAATATTGGGCAGGAGCTTATTGTGGTGTCCTCAATCTTCTTCTCAGCTTTCTTTACCATGGAAACTTTGTTGACCTGAAGGAAGCCCTGGGCTCTGTGCAGCTGTTGCAGGGAAGGCCACTGGGCCCAGGCCTGGGGAGTTGCACTTCTGAAAGAGGGAAAGTGGCTGCTTTTTGTTTGGTTGGTTGGTTGGTTGGTTGGTTGGTTGGTTGGTTGTTTTCCACCACATTGCTGAAATAAAGCAAAGTGCTCCTAATAAGATTAAAAAGTGCCTCTGCTGAGCTCTCTCAGTTCCGGAAATCTTGTTTGGATTTGGTACATGACATCTGTGCTATTTCTTGGCTGGGCTGTTTGCCCTTTCATGAGAGATGAATTTCTGCTTCTTGCAGGGAAAGCAAATCAATGCTCAAATTAGGAGATTGATGAAACTGGTTCTTCCTTGTAGTTCCTGTTGCACCTGGGAGTCCTTATGTAATCATGATTTTGTCCTTGCTATTATTTAGCTGCAAAAGACCATCAGGGTTCATGGATGAACCTATGGGAATGCCCAGATAATATCTTATTAAATGGGACAAGAGCAGGAAAGAAATACTTCTTAGTGGCTTCCTGGGTTTCATCCCAGTGAAACTCTTAAGCAGCAAGGAATGGCAATGCTTTGAGATTCTTCTGGTTTCTGTGTGACTAAGTTATTAACTTTCAAATATAACTTTTACCACTGGTTTAAGCACCACCAAAGCACTTGTGTTAATGATTATGCTATTCAGGTACAGCTAGACTGAAATTACCGCTGAAGTTAGTGACTTTGCAATTACTGAATCTTCCCTGGGGACACACAAAATAAGTTTGCAATAGCAGTCTCACCACTCGTTTATATATTCTTATTGGCTATTGGCAAATTGTGACGATAAGAAATCCTGCTCTATGAATATCAATTTCAAATTCTATTAAAATCACCTTAGAAAAATGCAGCTCTCTTCTTTCTAAACATTACTGGTTACAAAAAGGAATTTTTCTCTTATTTAATTACAATTTTATTGCTGGAAAACTGTTTATTTTAACTCTTCTTGTTTATGTTATTTATTTACATCTGAAATGCAATTCAAACAATAAAAACTCAATATATGTCTCCACAGAATATGGGATTTTCTAGATTCTGTGCATGAGATGTGCTAATTCAAAAGAAAATTCCTACTTTTTTCCCTCTTCCTATTTCATAGCATCTAAAGTGCATGTGTAATTTGTTATATATAGAGAGATCTTAAAAAATAAAATATTACCAAGTTCATCTTTAGATTCTGAACTAAGAGATTGTTATAGATGAAAAAGTTCAGATGTAAACTAGAAAAAAAAAGAGACTACCAGACAATTCAACATCGCTCACTTGCACAAGAATATGAACTATCACGAGGAATGCTGCATTTAAAAAGTACTATACCATGGAAAAAATTGTGTGGGTAGTTCTTAATTTTTATTAACATTAAAAGGGCTTGACATTTAAAAATAATAGAAAATGTTACATCAGCAACAGTAAATAGTGTGAGGAAAAGTATAAGTATTTTAAAAGACCTAGGATCTGAGCATTTTATTCAACTCAGCATTAAATGACATTTTTTCATTATATTAAGGATAACTGCTATCCCAATGTATATATTAAATATGGCCCCCAAAACAGTGAAGCAAACACAGATTAAGAAATGCCATGATTTTGAAGCAACTACAGTCTCTGAGAAATTTTGAAAGGTTCTTTGTAACCTTTCCTGAACATAGCATGTTTTTTTTAAGACAAAAGTTTCCTGTATCAGTTTCACTCCAGCTCCCCGCAGCATTTGGAAGGATCCAATCTCCTGTTCCCAAAGCTCCCCTTGAAATCCTGAAAGGCTGAGTTAAATCAGTGCATTGCTCCTAACTCCTGTATGAGTATCCCAGTATTTAAGAGGAGAGCACGTGCTCTGCTGGAGACAGGAATCAGCTGTCCAGCTCCCTGTTGATCTGGAAAGGGAAGGTCTGCTCAACCTTGCTGGCTACACGGAGCTGTGGAGCACCCTGTGCTGGTCAGCTGCCTCCAGTGCACTGAATGTTTCTGAAGGCACTGCAAACTACTCTGAGGATTTCAGGATGCACAGACACATGAGCTGACTCCATCATCTAGGTCTTAGAGCTTCATTGAAATAAGGTTCACTATGAAATACAACATTGTGGGATTTCTCCTTGTTTTGGTCTCTTAATCTGTCCTGTGCTAAAATGTATTATGCCAGCTAAAAGTTCGAATTTGTCACTGGCTTGAACACGGCTGATAAGAAAAAAAATTACTCTAGAAAGCTTTGGTTTTTTTTTAATTTTTCGTGCATGTATATGATTTTTCTGTCCCCCATTAGCAGAAATATCTTCAATGTTTAAGTCTAATAAACCCTCAAAGGCCCAAACTGCTGACTTCTTGCAGTGCAACATGGAAATCATTAGAAAACACATACATCTATAATGCAAATTTGATGTTACATGTTTTTGGTGGTCCCTGTAGAAGAGGAAGTTTTATCTTTCTTTCTGTAGGCACCAGCTTATCATTTCTTCATGTGTAGCTGTTAAGAGAGCATGCATACAGATGAGTTCTTAGATGTCTGATAGCAATTTACTTACCCAAAGATCCCATTTGCATGTGAAAAAGTAGATGCATATAGAGTCTGGGTTTCATTTTATGCTTACATTGAGCCTTTAAGTGACTGCTGCTGAGCACATCCTTGGAATAACAAGAAGCATTTACAGCTTCATCCCCTAAAAATTTATATCACTTCTGTTGGATTAACTATGTAGCAAGTTACAGGGAGTATGGTAGCGTACTCTGCATTTAGATGAGTACCAAAAGGAATGGGCAGTATTAAAGAATGCATGTTCCAATGGTGCACAAGGTGCTTTGCCTGGAATCCTGGTCCAGTAAGTGAAGTAATCTTTCCGTGTGTTATTAATGAAGATGAGATCCGACCCTCAGTGTTTACCCCTAAGGTCTATCTAAACCTGTGGCTGAGTGTAGCTCCATGACCACTGCTCACTTACAAACTTCTCACATTCAGCTCCATAGAATGTTTGAAATTATAGGACAGTTTGTAACTCCCAGTCTGTTTTGCCTGGAGTCTTGCAGTACCAGTGGTTTGGGGCTGACTGAAACATTTGTGGACTGAATGCCTCACACCTTGAGCACAAGCTGCATTTCACCTCACTGTGATGAACTAATCCAGACCTTCCCCATGCCTGATGCCCAAACACATCTCTGCAGATATACCCTAGACCCCAACCATCCTTTGCCCTACAAATACTAATAAAACTAGGAGGGAAAGGTATTTTCCCTGCAATACAGGATGATGCAGCTGTAGATAGTGGAGATGCTGGAGCCTGTATGGTATGAAAAATGTGTACTTTGAATAAATGCATAAGTGCAATACTTGCATATGCAATAAAACAATGTCATAGCACAGGTAATTTCCCCTCCAAGTAAGAATGTGCAAACCATCTTAACAGACAATATTCAGCCTTTAAAACAATTTGAATTCTTCATTATTTCTTATTATTTATCCCTTTGAGAAATGAAGCATTCTCATCTTTACTCAAAGACTTTGAACAGACCAGCACTCATCTCAAGCATTTACCATGGGTATGACCATTAATGAGGTGACAATAGAATATATCATTACAGCACCAGTATTTTTTCAGTTGTAATAATTTCTCCATATATTTGTTGACCTCACTGTGTGCTAACACTTTTGCTGGGTTAACACTGTCCTACAGCAGAAACAAAAACCTGCTGTGTATGTCCCTCCATATCATATCTGATCCAATCAGTCTTATTTTAAAGCATTGTCAAAGGCAGGAGGTGCTTGTCTGTTATTAAAGGACATGTTTTATAAATACTCCCAAAAAAATCATGGGAAGTGTGAACCATAAAAGGCAGTGCTCCTCTTTTTCTTAGTTTCTTCTTTTTGCTGTTGTTTTGGTTATTGTTTTTTATGTGTTTTGCTTGGTTGATTTTTTCTGTGGCTATAACCATCCAATAGATAATATCCCACAGAAGATGTGCAGGGCACAGGATGAGTACATGGCCAATTCATGGGTTTAGAAAGTTTAAAAGTAGTAACAGTAGAACCACATTTGTTCTGTCATCTGCAAATGTTAATTAGCATAGTGCACATGGCTCCTCAGAAGGGAGAGAGGGCTGCTCAAGATTAGCACCGCTCCATTAATTTCATTTACACCCTTTGCATCCACCCTACAGCTGGCAGGCTTTTTAAAATAATGCTACCAGACTACAAAAAGGTATAAAATAAAGAAAGGAGCGGCTCAATAAATAAATGAAGTCAGCACTGACTGAATATAACATTACTTATGACACACAGTATTTAGAATATTCAGTCAGATCTCTTTTATAAGCAATTGATATTCTGGGTAGTCTGTTCATAATGTTGTCAAGAGAGTTAGAAGGATGTTAACATTTCATTACTCTTGTCATTGATTTTCCTCTGCTTTCTTCACAACAGAAGTCAAAACGTGACCTCTTATTCCACGGAATTAGTTCCAGAACACTTGGCATTATTGACCTCCTAATGAAAATTAATGGCAGCTCTTTTGATTCAGTCTTTCAAGTAGGCACACCAAGCACATTTAAAACACAGGCATGGTTATTTCTCATATTGAAGTGAAGTAACACACTGTTAAGTAATGAAATGTACATTAATGAAACATTAAATTTGCAAATTTAAGCGCACAGAATTCAAGAAACTTAAACTGCATTATCAGGATCTGATGCTGGAAAGATTTAAGCTTGGCAATATTTTCAGACCTGGAGAGTTAAAAAGTTTTACAAGGAATGCTATATGTACACTTAGAGCATTTCAGCCTCAGGTCCTAAATTTATAGTAAAATTCTGGCAAGACTGAAATGCTTTTACTATGCAACAGAGACATTTACACATTAGCCCAGTTATTTCCATGTTCTTCATTGCCCTTTTTTGCTAGAGAAGAATGCAAATTCTTCTCAGTGACTTTTTACTTTTGTGCTCAAGAGCTGTCACCCTGCAGTTGAATGGATTTCCTTCATCCAGATTCTTACATAAACTGACTTCTGTCTATATATATGGAGCCCTCCTTCCTTGCATTTGTGTAACTAATGATTATCTCTACCAGGTGGAACAGGAAAGCTGAATGGATGCATATCTGGAGACTGGGTGAAAGCTTGCCATTTTATCTAAACCATTTCCTATTCCTGGAAAATTCTCCCAGAAATAATACCTGGGGAAATATCTGTGAAAACTGCTAGAATAAGGAATAAACTAACTTAATTTCCCTCTTTCCTTAGACAACAAAGACTATGATGCATATCTATCTTATACCAAAGTGGATCCTGACCAGTGGAATCAAGAAACTGGAGAAGAAGAAAGATTTGCTCTTGAGATTCTACCAGATATGCTGGAAAAGCATTATGGATACAAGTTGTTCATACCAGACAGAGATTTGATTCCCACAGGAAGTAAGTCATGTCTTCATTCTCATGTGACATTGAAGGAGAAAGAGAGTGATTGCAGTGATTGTTTTAGTTTTGTTTCTATACCTACTCCTTCAGAATGTCATCTTTTCTCCCATGTCTTAGAGAAAGGTGAGGATAAGCCACCAAACACTAGTGTGCATTTCCCAGATAAGACAATTATAATTGTATTGTTTTAAATGAAGGTAAAACAGTGCAGAAAGGGGATGCATAAGTAAAGGAAATGAAAGAGACTAACATTTTTCAGATTTTTTGAGAACTTGCGTCTCTAGGAATGAATACCAAGTTCTTTGTTTTCAGTTCCTTAGATTTTGTGTGGAAAGTTATATCCACGATTCTAAGTATTACAGAAATTCACACAGGAAGGAAAAAGTTGTGTTTGGACTAAGGCAATGGTTGAGTAATAACTTCTACGTCAGAAAAAAGTAGTGAATTCTGTCAGTATCCACTGGAGACAAATGTGGATGTAGTGGATGTACTTGATCATTCTCAGAGACTGAATACTAGAATTGATTCCAGCTGGTACGAGTAGATCTTTTTCATGTTTCTCTCACATATTCCAACATAAGTACAGTAATATTTTGTCAGTTGTTGTAATATTCTTCATTACTTCAGTGTAACCATATAGACAGTGGCTAAGTTCAATACCTTTAATGAAAGATTAAAGAAAGGATGCTTGGTATAGATAAAGAACAACATAGAACATCAAACAATCTAATGGATATTTCTTAAATCTACAGCAAACTAAACACTAATTTAGAGAAGATAACACTGTTTTTATGAATGTGTGTGGCAGAGGCATGAAGGAAAAACAGAATCTAAGCCTACCAAAAAAATCAGAGTATCATTTGAGTTTGAGACTGAGGTCCTGAAGCACATAGCTGCTGCTCTGTTGTCTGACTGGGTGACTTTGCCTTAAAAATCGTGATGGACATATTTGTTCCAATAGATGATACAAAGCCACAGCTCATTAACAAACATTCACAATCCATAGCACGTGTGGGAATAGACGTTTTGCAGGATCACAGAATGGCTGAGGTTGGAAAGGGCCTGTGGAGGTCATCTTTTCCAACCTCCCTGTTCAAGCAGGTCCACTTAGAGCAGGTTGCTCAAGATCATGTTCTGCCAGGCCAGCCTGGCATACTTGCAATTGATGTTTTTGCATATTTCAGTGACATCTTCTGGGAGCAGGGATTTGCCTCTGTTGTTTCTCACGAGTTTATGAGAGCAGACTGTTTTCTTAGATTGTTTTTTGAGCAATTGTTTTGTTTTGTAGCCTACATTGAAGATGTGGCAAGATGTGTAGACCAAAGCAAGCGACTGATCATCGTCATGACTCCAAGTTATGTGGTAAGAAGAGGTTGGAGCATCTTTGAACTGGAAACAAGGCTTCGAAATATGTTAGTCACGGGAGAAATAAAAGTGATACTGATTGAATGCAGTGAACTACGAGGAGTTATGAACTACCAGGAGGTTGAGGCCCTAAAACATACCATCAAGCTCCTCACTGTCATTAAATGGCATGGACCAAAATGCAACAAGTTGAATTCCAAGTTCTGGAAACGTTTACAGTACGAAATGCCTTTTAAGAGGATTGAACCCATGACAAACGAGCAGGTTTTAGATGTCAGTGAGCAGGGGCCCTTTGGGGAACTGCAGACAGTCTCCGCAATTTCCATGGCTGCTGCCACCTCCACTGCTCTTGCCACTGCCCATCCAGACCTGCGCTCCACCTTTCATAACACATACCACTCACAGATGCGCCAGAAACACTATTATCGAAGCTATGAATACGATGTACCTCCGGCCGGCACCCTGCCACTTACCTCAATAGGTAACCAGCACACCTACTGCAACATCCCCATGACACTTATAAACGGGCAGCGCCCGCAGACAAAAACTAACCGGGAGCAGAACCCCGAAGAGGCTCACACAAACAGTGCCATCCTGCCCCTCTTGCCACGGGAGACCAGTATATCAAGTGTCATTTGGTGACCGACGTGCAAGGGGCTGTCAACCCCCTTGAGTAGGAGCAGAGTCTGCAGTCTGGTGCCTGGAACTACATCCTCGACTGCTGCTGTTAAACATGCATTACAATCTATAACAAACGAGGAAAAACAGGGTCTTGTACATATGTTTTTGCAATTTCTTTGTAGCATCAGTCTTCCTGTTTTACCCATGTCTCTTCCCATTCACATTTTTGACTTTGTTTTATATGTCATTGGAATTTGTATATTTACTTTTTTTTTTAAATGAAGAGACTGCTGTATAGATAGGAAACTTTTTTGCTTCATTAGTATAGTTTTAGACTTTTTGTTTGTTTGTTTATAACCTCTCTTGGGAATGCTTGGACAAAGCTATGTTGATAACAGAAGCACCATCCATTTTGTTGGCCTGCCTAGCCATGCCTGCTGCAGCTCACCTCTTTTGGAGAGTTTTTGTTCTTAGAAGGACCCCACTGCTCACTGAGAGCTCCAGTTTCATTTCTACTCCCGTAATGTGCACTGCTCCTTCCCTGCCCTTACAAAGACCCCCACTTGGGGTAACACTACAGTCTGATCATCTAACATGTAACTTGGTAGATACCTGTCAAACAAGAGAAAATACCCAATCTGTATCGGTTGCTTCACAGTAGTCACTAGAGTGTGTAGAAACTATAGCCGGTTTGGTTTTTTTGCTTTCTTGGGTTTGGTTTTTTCCTTAATTCTTATTTTAAGAATGAGTTGGTTGTATCCCTTTTATAAATATAAAAGCAAAACCCTATTTTTAACACGTCCTGGAAAAGTATTAATGTGGTTGTGGATTTTATTTTTTAAGCACTCAATTTTTTTCCTTTCTCAACTTTCAAAATCCTGCAAATGACATTTGCAAATGTCAGGCGAGTAAGACAAGTGAGGCAATAGACACTGAAGTGCAGAGTCCTGCTGATATGTACAGTGATGACTTCCAAACCAAAGGGGAATAAAAAAGACAGTATTGTAGATGGTTTGTCACTTTGTATTATAGAAAGTGTTATTTTCAAAAAAAAAGTAAGAGCAAAACATTATTTTCCTGTGGATTTCAGAGTCCCTTGTATTTTAATGTTCCAAAAACTGTATTTGCTTTAAAATGATATATTCAAGATTAAGAAATCTTCTTTCATTTGGTTTTAGCTTGTAACGATAAATAAAACTTTATTAATTTCAACATGATTTCAGTAAGAACTCAGGCAGAAAAAATGACGTGATTACCAGAAATATAATTGTTTTCAGAATAAACTTTATTTATACAAAATTAATATTTAAATCAGACCTGGAAGTATTAAAAGCAATTTATTCACTTTAATGAATAAATAAATTAGTTTTATTTTTATGTATGATTCTATCTTTGAGGAGTTGCAAATAATGCATGTACCATGGCTGACAGGGAAGAATAAAAGCCCACCACTGTATTTACATCCAGACATCTTGGAGACAAATTAAATAATCACCTTGCTCATACTTATGTTTCAAATAACAGAAAGTCCTTTCTGGTTTTAAAAAGAGAGAGGAATGGTGCAGCTCTGCAACATATTCAGGCCAAGATCTCTGCTAGTCCCTGCAGGCAGAAGCAGAGGAGCTGGAGTAGAGTTACTGGTTGCAGCACACTGTCCTAGAGTCATGGGTTTGATTTACCCTGGCAGAATCCTAACTGGTGTCCTGGCAGACAGGCCTTAGAGTCTATTTATGTAATTAATTAGCTTTAGGTATTTTTTATGGCAGCTGAGTGATATCGGCCAATATAATGGATGTTGTGAGGTTTGCCCATCATGATTGTCACAACAAGAAAAGTATAGCTTATAACATTTTGGTCTTCTTAATGGGGAGTGGAGAAGCTGCAGTTTGGGGGATGTTTGTGGGAGCAATCCACAACTGACAGTGTGGGAGGAAATGACTGTGCTCCTGTTGTGAAAGTCAAGAAATCTCAGTATCTGCATAAGAAGCTAATAGACCTTTGAGGTGCGCACTGATTTTTATTTGTTTAAAATGTTTATTTCTCTGGGACTAAGCTCAAGTCCTTTTCTACAATCTGTTCTTTATTATAGTGTCTCTGGACATGTGCCAAACATCCACAAAATGGAAATTAGGCTGCCAGATCATATAAAATTTTAAGAGAGCTTCACACTTTTGCTATAAGAAAGCTATTATTCATTTGCTCTTAAAGACACTTGTCAGGCACTGATTGCATTTTCCTTCATTCATCTGGATGCCTGTCCTGGTTTTCACTGGGCTGAGGAGGGGAGAAGGGGAGGGGTTGAGTGAGTGGCAGTGTGGTGCTTAATTTCCATCTTGGCTTAAACCACAACAGTCCCAAATACCCCGGGATCCTCTGAAAACAACGCATTATTTTTTTCCCGCTTTACATGCCCTAGTGTAAAGACTGGGATGTGGAATAAATGTAGGATGTAATTATTTGACCACAACCACATTTAAACTATTGGTAGGTCTTTCCTTAGCCACATGGGAAGTACTTTTCTGTTCTTCTATTTTTAGTGTAGATTTAAGCACTTTGAATAGCATGATTCAGGGATTGACAAACACTATTTGATATTCTCACTACTTAAGGAAAGTTTTTCTTATAATGTTTTGTCATAATATTAAATATAAGAAAACCAAACAAACATACAAAAAAAAAAAAAAGGATAAGCAAACCACAAAACCTGAAATAAGTGGAGAAGTTGTCTGTGGCTTTAGAAACATTCCTCCTTAGTATTCCTCTTCTGTGAACACTTCTGTGTGGGGAACAGTGAAGGCAACTGTTGTGTGTTCACCTGCTCCATGTTTGACAAAAATTCTGTTGTAATGCAAAATAAAATAGAAATAATCAAACAAACAAACCAACCATAACCAACAAAAACTGTCATTGCCCTAGTGCTTAGGCTCCATCATTTTTGGTGAAGGTGTTTTGGTTTTTGACAAGGCAGCCTGAACTGTGCACGCAATAGCCACATATAAGGTTTAGCCATAAGCAAATAGCACTTTATTTTAAAAAAGGCACAGTGTGATGATCAAAAAACTTACTCTGCCTGGCCAATAACTTTGGGTCTGTATGTGGATTCTATGCACGTGAATTACCCAAGTGTGGTGCTCTGTCTGTATAAGGCTCTCTCTAATCATGGTAGTCCGTGTTATAAAAGGACTCTTGTTACACAGCTTGTGTAAATTCAGTATATAGGTTCTCCAGACAGCATATACAGCTGGACAGAAATGGGAGACTGTATAGAATACAGCTAATTATTTTGAAGACAAGATGCATTGCTGGGTCTGATTCTGTTCTCAGTTACAGTACTATGATTTGAGAGTAAATCTAATAAATCTGAATGAGTGCAAGATTGATTTGTGTGGGAGAAGAAAATTGGAAAAGCAAGGAGAAAAGGAATTCATGTTTGCAGTCTATGACAAGCTGAAAGCTTGGCTGCAAGGAAAGGAACAGCAAAATGCCTTCTGGATTTTAGTGGAGACCCAGTTCTCACCTGGCAGCCAACATCAAACACCTTCGATATGATCTGGTTCAGAGTTCAATACTGTTAGGCTTAGATGCAAGCTAAGATTTTTCTATTACTGCACAGCTGTGAAAACCATGTGTATTTTACATAATGGGTGATAATCAGTTTCAAAATAGACAGAAAGCTTGTTATATCGGCCTGATCAAAATTCACAAAGTTTTTTTTGGATGTTGTGCATTCATGGCCCATTTAAATTATAGATAGAGCAGTGAGATTTGGGGAAAAGTGGCCTAGTAAACAGAATTCCTTAATTTTTAAACTAATAAAAAGGAAAAAAAAAGAAAAAAAAGAAAATGTCAAGCCAGTAAGCCTAAGGAGAGTTTAATTAAAATCCAAAGAAGGGAGAAAAACCACGGTACTAAAGCAAGCTCAAAAATAGAACAATGGCCAATGGAGAATAAAGGGCAAAATACCCACTTGCTTTTTGACTGTGTTGTGGTTTCTTTTGTCATGCAAAGCTCTGTACTCTGGCTGACCTACATCAAGCAACTGGCTTTTTTGGAGGTCATCCAGACAGATCAGCAACACAAATATGTCCCTGTATGTCTAATACACTTCCGAATGATTTTGTACTTGTTGATAGTCTAGCACAGAGAGATTTTTGTTTGTCTTCTATTGCTATTATAAATAGGATGGCAAAAATCTGTCAGCGCTAAAAAAATCCCTGTAACAGGCTTAGTTTATTAACTAGAGTAACTATATTCCTTCACTCCCACCCCCTATCTGGTTTGCTGTTATTAGAATACTTTTCTAACTCAGTAGAGAAATAGGTTAAAGTGACTGGCAACAGAAAAAATGTAAGCAGCCTCATAACAATGAGTTTCCTTGTATTATGAGGGCTGCAAGTTCCCTTACTTTTTTTTTTTTTGTGTCAACACATCTCTTCTCCTCCTAAATAGCCCACTGAAGAACACCATTGTGTCTTTAATTTCATATTCACTGAATTTAACATGGATACTGAGCTGTTGTTTGTGATGTAATTCTGCTGGGCCATTTTCCATGGACTCAGTCTCTATCTTCCAAGAAGACATTGGTAGAATCACACTTCACCAAACAGCCTTGACTTGATGTTCCAAAACTCAGAGTTGTTGCCCTGGGGAGCAAAAATGATAAAAATGTTTCAGCTATTAAGAGTTTTCCTATGTTTTTTTTTTGTTTTTTTTTTTTTTAATTCTGCTTATAACAAAGTTTGACTTTTGCTCTGGACTATTAAGCTCTGGGTGCAGGTTTAGAGCCCACAGAATCATTAAATAGTTAGAGAAGAATTTACAAGGCAGGTCTGATATCTTATGTGGAAAACATGTCAATTCTGAAGCTGTTCAGATTATTGAAAAATGAGTATATTTTTACTGAGGGTTTTTAAAGGGAAGTACTTAACTTGTAATTACAACCAGCCTCATCCCAAAAGCTTATCAGCATTCTTAACATTAAATAGCTAATACTTTAAATAACATAATTTCAGAAACATTCAGTGAATTCAAATATTTTTATTTGGGGGCACTAAGAGTTACATTATTCTCTAGGATCTAAATGTTAAATAAAATAGATTATCTAGTACTGAGCTTATAGAGAGTACAGACTTTTTTTTTCCTTGATCAATAGTATTAGGAAAATAATTTGAAGAAAAATATGAGAGCTAAGAATTTGAGGGAGGTATTAGTGATATATTTTATAAAGATATCTCTTAACCATCAGAACATGTCAAAAGGAATGCACAAATTATGAAAAAATAAAATATATATGGTTTTTAATCTTCTCTTTCTCTGTAAATCAAATATTAGCGCTCTCTCTCTGCTCTCCTCAAAAATACAAAGTCATCCAGGAACAATTAATACCTACTGAGCCCATACTCTCAAACACATTTTGTGACAGATAAAGAAGTGTAAGCCAGAGCAGGCAGCTGCACCACATGTCTACGACTGAGAAGCTCCACAGAGGGGAAAGTGTTCTCCTGGGCAAGGAGGAGAGCACAGGCCCCTTTGGCCTCTTGTTTAGTTTCTCCTGTGTCAGGTGGGTGTGGAGGGAACGTGGGCTCAAGGTACCACCACTGTCCTGCCTGCTGTAGGCAGCACACAGGGAAGGTGGGCAGCAAGTTGCTACTGATGTTAATGAAAATAAATGTGAGAACTATCAGATGTCAAGGGACAAATACCCTATGGCACAGCAGCTGGAAGAGCAGGAACAATATTTCCTATTTGCTCCATGTTCAAAGGAAATGCCAGCACTGAGCATAGGAAGAGGTCAGCTGGCTTGCTTAGTGTGCAGTCCACTAAATGACAGCTACAGGAAATTGCCATCTCAATCAGGTAATACCACACCTGAGCACCCTTGCAGAAATTTCCATCCCATTTTGTCCAATCCCATCCTATCCTGTCCCATCCCATCATCTCAGATCAGTTTACCTTGCAGACTGAATTAGAAGTACAAGCATTCAAAGCTTGCTGTAAGGCCTCAGGCTGGGGTCCACACAAAAACTCTGCAGAGATATTTAGGGTGAGTAGATGTCTTCTTTCCTGAGACTTACAGGAGTAAAGCTTTGAGCTGAAAAAAGGCTGTATTTTTTGTTCTCAGTACACTTTTTTCACATCCACACAGAATACTCATATGAAGCAACATCCTGATACTATTCTGATCTTCTCTGAGGTAAAAAGATTTGTCTTAAAAATGTCATTTATGGGCTGAAGATATTCCATTAAGCTGCAGTCCACACACACACACTTGAAAAACAAACATAAAGAAAGAAAAGCAAATTAGCAATGCAGTTACTTAATCTTTTTAAACCTGGGTTTAGATGATTTTTTCAAGAGAAGGTTGTTTTCTTCTGATGTTTTGTAGGAAGTTAAGTAAGAGACTTTTCCAAATTTTCTCTCCATTCTTTGAATGACAGGTAAATCACAAAGAGATTTGTTTAGGAAATCCCATTATTCATTGTAAGTTTGAAACACAAGTGGCAATGAATTTACAGACATACAAGAAGTTGTTTGCCAGAGTTAATATTCTCTAGTGAACAGCTCACTGCAGCCCTAATTGAGTTCTCAGGAACATTTCAGTAGAAAATTTAAACAATTAGTATTATACATTTACCTTCAGCATCACATTAGAACGCTGTATGTTTGTCATTTTAAGACCCAGGCAACTTCAAATGGAACAATTATGTAAATACAAAGCAGTGAAGAGAACAGTGACACAATTGTCTCTCCATCTATCTTAGTAAAATAGCTCAGTGACAGCAGTCTCCTTCTTTGAGACCACTAACCTATGCCTACCTCAGCAAAACACATGAATCTGTAAACTGTTCAGATATCTGGGACAAAATTGTTGCAATAAGCACTCTCAAATCTTAGTTACATCACAAAAAGCACTTTATGTAATTTTATTCCTGTACATAGGTATTTTAACTTGCAACCATTTAATCATGGAACTGTACAACAAAATAAAACCAGTAGCACTCAAAAAAAGGCAAGGAAGTCCCAAAAATCTGGGGTTTTTCATAGCAAGACGTTCCCCATGTGCTGCAAGGAGATGACAAACTTGTAACCAAGCCATTGCTAGGGACACCATGACACAGATGCATTGCTGGGGTGACACGGGGTGGGAGAGGTGCAGGGAAGATCTTTACTGGTCATGTCGTGACCAGGTAGGTTTACACAACCAGCATTCATCTAGAACTGCTGCCGCAAGAAATTACAGATATCTTTTGCCTGGAAACCCAAATTTAGCAGATACTTCTTCCACCAGCTGTTTGCTATCTGAAGCCATTTATATGACCTTGTTAGAGATAGGAAATGTGTTTTTTCTAGTTAATAGGATCTACCTGAATATCTGCCAAATTTCCTACTGTAAATAATGGTGTCAGAACAGTTCATCTCTGGTTTTCTCCAATTACCTCTTCACTCTTCTAAACAAAAGAATAGCTCTCAGTACCACATGGCAAATACCATTTTTACATTTTTTTATGTTGTTAGTTGTTTGAAGAGTGAGAAGCAGCAGCAAAGATTCTATCTGCTTGAAATGACACTTGCCAAGTTGTTCTTTAGGGAATATTGAAGAAAAATTCCCTTTTAGTCATCTTGGGCACCTTACCAGATATACAGCTTTCAAGATCCCCTCAGACAGCTCCCCTCAGAGCATAAGGAGTTGGACACAGACTGAGATGCACATGCATATAATTTTTAAGAATGTTTTCATTCCTTGTAACTCCTTGAACTGTGTTTTTGTTTGTTTGGACTTGCTTTGCTTTTTTCTGATTTTTTTTTTCATAAGGAGACATCAGGATAGAGATACCATTGCACTACTTGAGTTTATTAGAAAGAATGGAGTGGAAGTCCAGAGAACTGGAGTAAAATAAGTCATAAACGAGGATGAAAGTCTCCTCATTGTGCACATGGCAGCTGTTCAAAGAGCTTCTGGATTTCCTTAGCTCCCACTTCAGTCAGCTCTCCACTTCATAGCCAATCCAAAAAATAGGTATTTGAAAGGAAAATTGTACTTTCAGGTGCCTGGAGTCTCAGGTACAGTGAGTCTGATTCCCCCTGCTCATTAAGAAATTAGCTTCCTTTGAAAAGCTGAGGTTTCCTCCCCCTGTCTTCTGATTGCTATCTGTTGGCTTTCAAAGGCTCTCCAAAGTCTTGAAAAATAAAATCAAATCAAATATTTCAAAGTCAAGGTGAATCTATGGGAATTTACAAAATCGTCATTGGTTATTTCAAATACTTTACTAGAACAAAGATATCTGCCCTTCTTCCTGTAATTCTTACGGTTCTCTGCCCTAGATAGTAATTTGCTATAATTTATTTTACATGTCCTGTAAAAATATGACCTAAGATATTTTTATATATTCAGAAAACTCATAAATAATTTATAACATCTTCATCATAAAGGTTTGCAGATTTGTTAATGATACATGTTCAGCATGCTAATAAAGTTAAAGAAGGCAGCTGCCCAGTGCTGGGCAGTGGTGAAGCAGCAACAATTAGTGAGTGGAGGATGCTAAAACACAAAATACTAATCTTAGCTCTTATAGTAAAAGGGAGTTAAATTATCTCCCAACAATGCATCTAAATATCCACTGCTGTCACCCATGGCAGTTTTGAGCCACCTATGGATTTTGCAAGAAAAACAATTGTTAAATTCTGTGCAGTTACTAGTGTCATGATGTTCATAATGTATAAAATTAAGCAGATGCACCATTTCATAATTAAATATTTTTATTAGCATATTGTATTTTCTGTGCCTTCATCAGATGACGGGAAAAAATGACCAAAAATATCTTTAAGAGAAACAACACTATTTGTAGTTAAAATACTAGATGAAAAATTTCATTACCTTCTCTTTCATAAAAATAGCTGCAAAAGTAATACAAATAAAGCCATTTGTCTAGGGGATTTAGTTTCTTTAATTTTATTTAGTTCCTTTACTCATCTCAGAAGGAGCTGACTGTCCATAAGCAGAATGCACAACACAACTCAAGCAGTAATAGTCCCTTCTTGGGAGCCCACTGCTCAAAGTTAACTCCTGGATAAGCATCTTGATAAAGCATTTTGTTAACAAAGCTCTCAGCTGCTCTTCCATAATCTTAGGAACCAGCAGAGTAGAACTGCTTTGTATCTCCTATTCAACACATGCACATACATTGAAGATATAAGTGTCTACTTACCATCTTTAATTTTGCATTGATGGAATGAAACAAGGAAGTGCCATGCTAGGCTTTGGCACCTTTTATCTTAATTTTCTTAGTAGTGGATTAAAGTAAAAAAATATTTCTACTGAAGTCAGCAGAATTAACTGCAGCTGTATATAACTGGTGCAAAACAAAGAGCAGAATCAGGCCCAGGATTTGTGAACATGAATTTCTGTCTATTCTACAATTCAGTTGAAGTTTCAGGATCACTGCCTTTTCCAAATGTCCATAACTATTGCCATACAAACCATAAATTAACATATGCATTCTTGTCAAGGTTTTCTTTAAGGCTACAGGTATGACTATAAACTGGACAATGTCTCTTCCTTTATACACTTTGTTCAAAATCATTGAAGTTAAAATAGAACCACTAAAGTTAAGTAGAAATATGTCAACCTATATTTATGCCTACTGTATATTAAAGATTTTACCTAAAGAGATTCACTTACATTTATTTTTAACAAAAATTAGATGGGTCATAGCTAAAAGGAACAGCACTTTCGTGGTAATACTATACTTATTGCTGAGAAGCAAGAGAGTCATGATCAGAATGTTACCTAGTTTCAGTGTATGTTACTTTAAAAAGTACATGGTTTATTTTATCCTAACTTTTGGAAAATTCACCGAGACTGGTATTAAAAAAAAAGAAAAAATGAAGACCTTATTGTAATAGCTATAACATGTTAAATATTTTGTATTTTCATCAATTTTATTCTTACAGGAGAAAAGACATCACTCACTTAATATGAATGCTGCACATGTTAGCAATAGAAACATTGATTTTTGTAACTTTGATTGCACTTGCCTTAACTTTTCCACGCATATATACAAACACAAATAACACATAGAGGGGAGAAAAAGAGGATTAAGAACAATAAAACTCACAAAAGTAGGCAAGTTTTACATTATTTAATGAATAACAACACATGAGCTTTTTCAATACAATTCTTGTAAAGAGCACATGATGCCATAAGTTTATTCAAGCACAAGGTGGACTTTGTCTAGATTAAAAAAAACAAAACAAAACAACACAAAACCAAACAAAAAAACCCCTTTTGGTGTGACTTTTATTTAGGTTTTAAAAAGTTGGATGTTTAAAAAATCTTTATTACTTGCATATGAATATTTTTGTATGATAATATATGAAGAAGGTTTTAAAACAAAAAAACCCACTTGCTTTATAGTGTGCAAATTTTAGAGGAAAGTAAACAGGGTATGTATCCAGTTTGTAAAACAATGTTCTCCTTTCAAGATTGCTCTCTCACTGACTAAATGCAAGGTTATGACAACTTGAAATACTTTTTTTTGTGAACTGACAAAGAAAAAATAAAGCAATGTGAATAATTTGCATATGCAAACTTTTTTTTTTTTAATAAATTGTTGCTAGTAGCAATACAAATTTAACAGCATGATAGGGAAATCTTTGAAGATACCAGTTCAGTGATTTGACTAGAAGGGCATACTGGGCCAGAGCATATGCATTGGGTAAACTGGCACAGCTCCCCTGGAGTCAATGGAGCTGCTCCAGCTTACACCAGCTGAGAATCTGACCTCTAATATTTTCTTTCTTGTTGTTTTCTCTTGTTCTGCTGTTTTATTTCTTAAGGATATTTTCTTTAGGCTATATAATTTTTTTTTTTTCTGTGTACTCTTTTTTCTTAAAGGCTCTAAGGGTTATGGTTATAACCATTGTAAAGCAAGAAATGCAGTCTCATAACTCTCTGGGGCAAAGACTTTGTGTGTGGGTGGCACATACTTGTTTGATTTGTTACAGCATTGCTCAAGTTTTGTGACAGTTTAGCTCCACTGGAACCACAGGGTGACAGGGGAATAGAACATGGTGGGGAATAGAGTAACATGGTAGGGAATAAGTTTTAGCAGTCCATGTGTGTGTGTGGTGTGTTTGTGTGAGCATCATGGAAGACTCTGACTGATGCAGAAACTGTAGTGGAACAGAAGGAGCTCAAATCACAGCAATGTTGTCATTGTACAAATGAAACTAATAAGAAAATATCAAAAAGGGTATTACTGAAAACCTGGATGAATGCTTTTCTTTTTTGAAATTTGTTGAATATGGCATCATGCCTAGGTCAGGACAAATTCCATCCCTGGTTTTCTGAACAGACTGTAAGCTTTGTGGTTCTCTTCTAAACTGCAGTGGCATAAATCATTATCCAAGGAAACGGGTTTATACCCATTTACACCACTCAAATGAATTTCAGTCAGCTTCTTTTTGGCCTTCCTATCAAGACCCTCACCTTCTGAAGTCCTGAAAGATGCAAGAAACGCTGAACTTGTTTCCACTCTTTTATTATTTTTTAAAGCCGTGATTCTCCTCATGGATGCTGGGGGAATTGCTCCAAATTTGAACCTCTGTAACACAAGGATTTGGGACCTTGCAACAAGAGACAGGCACCAGTGTACAGCAGCTCTTACAAAGGTTTATTGTATGGCATAGCTAGAGCTTTAGTTGTCAAAAGGGCTGGTGAGCTTCTGGCTCCAGAAGCCCAGGCCATAGACCTGTGCCAGGCCTGTGTCTCTGTAGCTCATGAGTAACACAAGACTTTTAAGATGTGACAACTTAATTGGTTTACCTGCAGCAACTCATATTTAAATGCATTTTTAATATTACTGTATTTTGCACCTGCAGTCTGAAGTCAAGTTGAACTATATCAAAAAATATTGTTTCTACACACAGTCACCCTTTTGAACTATGTCTGTGTCATCTACTTCTCATGAGATTTTTATCTTTGCTATACAAAATATTAGTAAGATCATTTGAATAAATGATCATGGTTTCACCAGTATCAACATGATTCATTGGCCTGGTATGGTGGCAGGAAATGCATTTAGCATTTGATTAGACATCATAAGAGTTATGATTACTCAACTACCAGCATGTGACGTGCACAGAAATATGGTATCCACTGTAAATTAAAAAAATATTTATGTATATTTAGTTACATTTTTTAAATATTGCTATTTAACAGACATTAATAAAAAAATTGAAGAACATAATTCTCCATTCTTTACTACATTACTCTGCATTCCTTGCAATTCTTTGTCATGTGACTGAGACAAATACAAGTGCAAAAATTTTATTAATTGTTGGTATTCTCTCCCAAAATCATGCATGCATGAACAGGCTGGGAAGCCACATAGGGCTGCATGATTGAAGAGGGACAATCACAGCAAAAAAGTAAGTAAACAAGACTATTGCTTGAAGAATGGTAGAGTCTTGGTTTCAAAAAAATAAGTAAAGAGAAAGACAGAGACAAACAGAAAGAATAAAATCACCAACAAGCACTAATATTGATCAAAACATTTAGAGTATCTCTGGACGTCTTTCTTGGATTCCCCTGACATGTAGCACTTCTAATCAATTGCATTGATTGATTAAATTCAATTTTCCCTCTCTTTATGAGTACTTATTTCCACTTTTTATTTTTCCCAATGTCCTGGGCTGATTTTATGATGTTGTGTCCTGGTATCTCCATTGTTCCTTGCCAAATTTGTCCCAAACCAGGATACCCAACATATGTTTTTTATTTGGGAGCAGGTTTATTCATATTTATTTTATTTTGCATAGATAATTGAATTTGGTATTTAATGAAAAAATAAGTTTATGTTGTGAGGAATTTAGTGTTGTATCTGTAATTGAAACAGGTTTATGAAAAGACCTGTGAAATGCAACTATTCACACACAGAGCCTACATGTCAATTACTGGATCAGGAAGATCAGAATGTCATTTGAAGTAATAAATACATAAATGACTATTAAATGCTCAGGTATTTACAGTATCCACTGAAATGCAAATAAAGTTGTTGTTTGCAAGTAAAAAGCTGTTTTATTTCAACTGGAGAATTTTAAGAGAAGGTCTTCTGTTAAACAAGAAACATAAAAGACACCCTGATAGTCATATACTGTAAAAGGTGATGCTGAGAAAAACAGATATTATGATGCAAGATAGATCTGTAATTGTAGTTTAAATTTTCAAAACTACTCCAAAAGGTCTCAGAAATACACCCTCACCACATATAGGCTTGTGGATTGTACACAGGTTAGTTTCAAAGCTCAGTGAAAACAAATGCCAAAAGTAAAATGAACAGTAAACATATTTTTCTGCAGAACAGGAACTGCAGTATTGAGAATAATGCAAACAGAGGAGATAAAACAGTAACATAGAAGTGATGTCCAAGTGCATTGTCTAGAGATTGAAAAACAGGCTCCAGAAAATTAGTCAGAGATCTTTAAAGTGTTTTACTTTCCAGTTTCATTCAGAATGGGTTCATTCTTTTAAATCAATATGCAAACCACAAAATCAAATAGCTATTCTTCTCTGAATGCTGATGAACCTTACCCAGGTCTGCATGTTCTCCCTACTTATACTGCAGGGAAATAAGCACTAAGCAAGGTAAAGCTAGGACAAAGCCTGGGCCCCTTATGATTACTTCATATAGCACTCTCACTTCTGTCTTGAGAAATTAGGCGTTGACTGTCTTCAGATTTAGTGTTGGCTGTGGTGGAGACAGCTGTCAGAAGCAACACAGCCCAAATATTTGATGTGGGAATATACTGTGGCTTTTCTGTCAGCAGCACTGGATACACTGCCAAGAACAAGCACAAGATTTTTTTTCTCCAGTGAGCTACCTGATAGTAGCACCACATCTACTGGAGAGAATGGAAAGGATACAAAAACATTAAAGGAAGAAAATGCTATGAAAGAAGATGCAAGAAAAAGGACTATTCCTCCTATGCTGGTTGACTTCTCACCCCACGTGATAGATAAATTCCTTGTTGCCTCCTCCAGGCCTTTCTCAGTCCTGGTTTCTGGCCCCGAATGAATGAGATCCATAGGCAATGCTGAGCCACAACATTTGAACACCTCCAGCCAGTACCAGCTCGGCCACCTTTACACTCCCCACTGCAAGAGGTGACTTCCTCCAAGCTAACTTCCAAAACTCCCCTAACTGTAACTAATTATTATATGTTCTGCTCGGCCCGCCACAGAATTTTGTGTGCTATCAATACACTACATTTCTATCTTCGGTTTTTGATTTTGATATCCTGCTTTTTTAAATACATTTAAGAGGACATTTTTGTTATGAAGAATTGGTTGTAAAGCTAAAGAGTATAAATTTGTTTGAATGTACAAAAGAAAGGATCTTTTTATGTGGTGATTTGACCTTGACTGGACAGCAGGTGCCCACCCCATCCACAGTCACTGCCCTCCTCATCTGGATAGGGGTGGGAAAATATAACAAAGGCTCTTGTGTTGAGATAAGGACAGGGAGAGATCACTCATCATTCCTCCTCCTCCCATGCAGGGGCACAGGGAATGGGGGCTGTAGTCATTTTGTCACACATTTTCTCTGCTGCTCTCTCCTTCTCAGGGGCAGGACTCTTCACACTCATCCTGTTCCAGCATGGGTTGCCTCCTGCAGGACATAGTCCTCTTTGAACATCTTCAGCATGAGTTCTTCTCATAGGCTACAGCCCTTCACAAACTTCAGCATGGATCCCTTCCGAGGGGTGCAGCCCTTCTCAGAGAAGTTACCCCTGTAGTTCCCAAAAGTTACCCCTATGGTTCCCCTACTACCAAAACCTTGTCATGCAAACCCGATACGAGTGGTGTGAGAGTGAGTTTGAAATTGTAGTAACAAAAGAAGATGTCGTGGTTTTCAGGCTGAAACCAGGACTGAAGGGCAGCATTTATTCTAATGACTGAAATAACAGAACATACTCTTCCAAGCAAATAGTTAATTAGCAATTAATGTAATCAATAAATGCCTAGGGGAAAAATCTCCTTAGGTTATAGGTAAGTGAAATACAAAAAAGATAGCAATCTAAGCAATTATTTGCCAAAAAGATTTGAGCATCTTCTAAAGAAACTGTTTCAAGCTATCAAGTTTTTAAAAAATCCTCAAAAACTATATTTTTATCCATAATAACTTTGTAGAAGTTGCCTCAGTCTCTCTGGTAAATAATTATCATTTTTTAAATGATTAAATAAATATTTAAATTAGAGATTAGAAAGGGTTTCAAGGACCTACTACAGACTCTCTTTGTTGTAAATAGGATGAAATGGCTCTGATCTAATCTCCTGGGTAAATAAGAGATTTTATAACTTTTAATTAAAAATGGGAGAAGTGAGATCATTTTAAACAAATGCTAAATACCATCAAGGATTTAATTCAAAAGTGACAAAAGACATCAGATGTAAAAAAGCAGAAGAATATTCTATCCTAGATTTCTGTTTTCTCAA
The DNA here is from genome assembly GCA_013398275.1 of Promerops cafer. NCBI lineage: Eukaryota > Metazoa > Chordata > Aves > Passeriformes > Nectariniidae > Promerops > Promerops cafer. The sequence continues at coordinate 56,995 of VZSE01003765.1, read as the reverse complement.
TAAAATAAAATGCCAGTTGCTGATAGTTCCCTTCAGAGCTTGTAACGTGGAACTGAAAAATGAAGTCCGGTCTTCAAACCTGTTTAGACCACTTTACAAAAACTATTGTGGTTTGAAGCTGGCTTATCTTTAAGCAGATAATTTTTAAGATTTGGCATCTAATACATTTTGTACATCAGCAGAATCTGGAGAATAATGGATAGAGTTACAAAGATTTTATTTCAGTGTGTAAAGAGACAGCTTTGTTCCTGAAGCGATTACTCTCACAGGTCAGGAGTTTTTGTAACTGTTCATCCCTATTTTAGTCTTGATTTTAAAAAATCCACTCAGAAACAACAGGAAAGAAGCTGATTTTCCTTCTGACTACTACTTGTAGGTCACTTAATCATATGAGAGAGAGATTTTCACCCTCTTTCCAGAATTATTAATGAATTTGCAGTGATTGTGAATTAATTGCCCTACCCATTCTTCAATTGTGAAATTATTTCTGTGAAAATTTTTCTCCCTTGAGAATCTTGTTGCCTTAAAATACTTTGTAGGATGTGGCCACTGCGGAAAATAAATTGCGAAGGTCTGAAATAGAAATGTAAATCTCTTCTATTAGTTACAAAAAAGACATGACACAAAAGAAGTCCAAAAAAGGCTTCGTACCTACTTCAGATAGCTCTTGAAGGTGCCACAGAGCAGAAATAAAGGACAGCCCTACAAATATTGCATTAGGAGAAATGCTACTGGCTGTCAAGTCCAGTCCTTACTAAAAGTACCCTAAGTACCCAATGTGGTACATTTCTTAAACTTAAATCCAAGTAGTTTTTTATTATTACTCTCCTATATTTATTGTTCCAGGCCATCAATTTCTACTGTTCAGAAGTCATTATACATTTACCCTGAATATACTGTTTCTGTGCCAATTTTGTTTCTATGCACAATTAATTCTCTCATCTTTGCATTTACTCAGAAAATACTGGGTATTATGTATCATCCATGCATCTTGGCCTTTTTTAAATTAAGATAAACAAGACAAGATAGTCTGGTCTTCCCATAATTCTCTTCCCCTTCAGAATCTATAAGGTTTCTCTGTAATGGTCCTGGTGTGGTATGCTGTTGAGGACCTGCAAGAAATCTTCCACCAAGGCTCTATAAAATGTCACTGATATGTCTTTCTCTATTTCACATGTCGTTTTCCTGATTAAATTTTTTTTTTATGAGTGTCTAGAACAATGACTCAGAATTGCCTGAGGATGAACTCCATGCTCTCTACATAATGCTCTATGCATAAGGTTTTGGGCTTAGTCATTATTTTTCGTGATTGTTTTATGGATACAATTGTTATAATCCCTCATCAGCTTCCAGACTTTCTTAAGTCTTAAAGTTCTCTTGCTCGTGTGTAGTGTTCTTAGACTTTCTCATTGACAGTGCATCCCAAAGCTGTGAATCAGAAATTTTCCAAATTAAAGCAAGGGCAGGATGCAAAGACTGTCCTCAATACTCATCTAAGAGCTTCATTACCAGCCTCTCCTGACTAAAATATTTGCTTTCAATATAGTCCAACATAATCCTCTTTTTCTATTATCAGCTTTTCTGTATTGTCTAATAATTTCCCATGCATGTTTTACTGAAATCTGGATTGATAAATGTCACGACCCGATGTGGGTGTCTGGTAAATTCTCATTAGGCTGAAAAAAGACACCAGACCCCATTGTCAGGCAACTCTTAGGCTTTATTGTACAGTCATCATAACTGGCAACCATCCCCCTGTTTAGACTGGAAAGACACTGGTGAACAAGTCCTTAAATTTGTACAATAGATTTCCCCAAGAGTGGAGGCAAACAAACCCTTAATTTTGTACAGTACACTTTAATATTCACCTGTTCTGTCTCGCAAGTCACAACATACCTCCATAATCCCCCAGCTCCAAGATTGTTCAGTATGGAGTAGGGGGTAAAATATGATAGACATGTTGTCCTCAGAAAACAAAGAATGTCACCAGCCCTGAGATCCCACATTGGTCCTGTTGTGTGGATGGTCCAGAGCTGGAGTTGCAAGACAAAGAAAGTGAAAGAGAGGAAAGGAGACAAGAAATAGAAGAGAGGAAAAGAGCAGGTGAGGGCCCAATCCACTCCCTTATTTAGTTCAACAGGTGCACACCTCTTATGTAAATTAGCCTTTTCATGCATTTTGTTCATGTGTGCCCAGGCAGCCCTTTTGCAGGAGGTGATTCGGGGGTGGCAGGAGCTGAGCATGAGACTCAAGGCGAAGTAGGAAGTTGGCTGAGACCAGCACTGCCTCACCTTCACAGGATCCTCTGCTCCAATCACTTTTTTCCTGTCATAAGAGTCAGAATTTGAGAAAAAACATGCTTATGTCTGGTTCTCTACAATTAGTTATATTTTATCTTCATTTTCTAAGAGGCCTTACCTGGATGGTATTGCACAATGCATAGACCATAGACCCACACTACTCACCATCATATTTATTTGCTTCCATAGCTTTCAGTAGTTTTTTTATATAATCCGAAGCCCTGCCTACTGTTTAAGTCAGATAAAGGACTGAATTCAGTTGTTGCTCTTCCTCTATTTATTAAATATAGATGCTACAATTCCAGTTTTTTAGCCAAGAGGTACAGTTATCAGCCTTACAAATGTATTAACAATTCTTGGTATTTCACTTAGATTTAATGTGCAAATTTTTTAGACCTCTGGAATGGACATCTCCAAATTGAGATATCTCCAAACTGAATTTTACTTCAGTCTTAGATTTAATAATTCTGCTTGCCTACTGTGTCTCCCATTATTTTGGGAGATAGTTGACTAACCTTTTTCATCAATCATACCAGAAAAAAGACAAAGTTTTAATTTACATTAGGGTACATGCCACCATTGCCTTTAATTTGTGCTCTATCCTTACCATATAGCAGGAGTCAGAGTAGAGATGGGACACCTTTCTTGGTCATGATTATTTATATGACTATTTTTATGGTATAAGTTAATTTGCAAGCTCTAAATCAGCTTGACTTTTGGTGCTGTTGATATTACCTGACCATAGACTTCTAAGTTCACTTTACAAATATGTATCTCATTTATTATATTTCTTAGTTAGTTTTTTGTTTATTCTTTATGCGGAGGGGATTCTCCCAGTGACTCTACTGCTTTTCCCTACACATTTTCCAAATGTATTTTCACGAGGCTTCCTCACTTTGGTCACCTTGAAAGCAGCAAAGGAAACAGTGACTGGCCCATTCTTTGGCCCTGGGGCCAACTTGTGCATCAATACAATTAAAACTCCTTTGGCATCCAAAAGAGGTGCCTTATCCAAATTGTCTATTAGGAACAATCATGCAGACTTGCTTAGGAACTGACTAGGAGAGCCCTTGGTGGCCCAGAGTAAAATCATGCCAGAGACCCTTTTAACAGCATGAGAGTGAGATAATAGAGCACCACAGGCAATGTTTAATTAACTCATGTAGATGAGTCACTGTGTTCCCCAGATCTTCCTGCACATTTCCTGCAAATGAGGACAGAAAGTTGTTAATTCTCATGAACTCATCATGAGTTCCACATATTTTGGAGCATATCTTAAAGCATAAATACTCTGAAAGAAATATTTTGGGATAGTTTTATTATGCGTTCTAGAAAAAAAATGCCCAATTTTTTTTTTTTTTTTTTTTTTTT
>VZSE01003765.1:0-53275 GCA_013398275.1 Promerops cafer | reverse complement strand
TTTTTTTTTTTTTTTTTTTTGGTTGGTTGGTTGGGTTGGGTTTTTGTTTGGTTTTTTGGTGATTTTGTTTTGTTGTTTCAGTTTGTTTGTTTGTTTTAATTTACCATTTCAGAAAGAAAAATATCTCTTACTACTTGAACACAAGACTTTCAATAAAAGGTATTGTGAACCCTGATTTTAATTTTCTCCTCATTTCTATACCAGAAATAAGAAAGGTGTATTGAGTAATTTCTTCTGCGTTTTCAATCCAACTACTGACCTAATTTAATCTTGAGGGTTTTCTGGAGAAAACAGAGCTGGAACGTGAATTAGCACATACACTTCTCAAAGGCTGCAGCAACTGCTGATGTGAAATATCAAACCGTGACAGGTTATGGATCAACTGAAAGCACAAAATAACAACACGAGTAATATTTGAAACATGCCTTTCATGGGTTTGAGAGAACAGCCAACTAAAAGGAAAAAAAACCCAAACAAAAAACAAAACACCAAAAAGAGCCCCCCACCAAAAAAAAAACAATTAGAAAGCAAAGCATGAGATTTATTGTGTGCCATCTGAAAATGAGACTCAGCCAATTCACAAGTTGAAACAAAAATACATTCTTAGTAGTGCAATATGAAAAAAAAAAGAGAGGGGCAAAGCTGGTACCTGTCAGTAAACCTTTCCCTTTGCATTTGAAATGCCAGTCATTAGCTTTTTGGGGGGTTTTGTTGTTTTGTTGGGGATTTTTTGTTCTATTGAACAAGCTTTTCCAAGACATGATTTAGGCCACAAAAATACCATGTTTTTATGGTGACTCTATTTGAATCTGTTGGAAAGAAGTTTGAGTATCCTAACTTCCTGATCTGGATTAACACACTAAAGATTAAGCTTAAAAGAAAAAAAAAAACTGAAGCTATCACTTTGTTTTCTTTTCCCATGGGGCATTTCTCTGCAGTGGAGCTATTGAGATGCCATCTTGTGCAACTATTACTAATACTACCAGCTTTCAAGATAAGTCTTAAAGAGAGACCACCAAAAATACTTACTTTTGATTTTAACTGAATTTTCTGGATTGCTGAATAATTCTCTTATTTCACATATCTCAATCCATGCTGCTATGGTGATTTTATTTTGGTTTTTTGCTTGTTTGTTTGGTTTTTTGTTTATTGTGAAAATATTCCTGCAGAATCTTGGATTTTCTCTCTATTTTCATTTGGTGAACTGACCTTGGCTGACTGCTGGGTACCCCCAAGCTGATATTTCTGTCTCCCTCCTGAGCACAAGAAGGAGAGAAAATTTAATGGAAGGCCTCTTTGTTGAGATAAGGACAGGGAAAGATCACTCCCCAGTTACTGTCATGAACAAAAGAGATTTGAGTTGGGGAAATCAGTTTGATTTATTAATTATCAAATCAGAGTAGAATAATGAGAAATATGAACAAATCTATAAACCCGTCTCTGTTTCTCACAGGCTCAGCTTCATTCCCAGCTTCTGTACCTCCTCTCTCTGAGTAGCCCAGGGAGCCATTTCTTTCTCCTCACACTTTTCCTCTGCTCCAGGCTGGAGTCCCTCCCGCAGGAGACAATCCCCCAAGAGCCTCTCCAGCGTGGGTCCCCTGTGGGGCCCCAGGTCCTGCCAGCAGCCCAGGGGGCTCTCCCGGGGTCACAGCTTCCCTGCCACCAGAACCTTGCCAGGTACACCCACTACATTCAGCTTCTGTGATCTGCAGTGAGCTCATTTCATCATTCTCTGGAAAGCTTTCCTGTTTCTCTTCTAAGTTGTCATTGCGTGTATTTGCCAAGAAAATAGTGCTAGTTTACAGAGGTTCAGTGCTTATATAAGTCAGCATTAGGTTGAAAGATGATCACTGCTCTCTAGAAAGCACTGGTTATCTAGGTTTAATATCAACCAAATAATCACAGCCAAAGAAATACCAATTAAGGTACTTTTAACTGAATTTTGAGTCTTCAATATTTCCCTCGTAAAATCTGTGCACAGATGATTCAATATTATTTTGGTTTGCTTCACCCAGGGGAAGCATCTTTCATTTATCTTAGTTCCTACATAGCTTAACCCCATAGCACTGTTTTGAATTCCTTTTTTGGTTCTTTGTGCCTGTGTGTACTGTCTTTCCACATGGGAGGAAATACCTTTCTAGTTATGGAATGTACCAATGAAATGCAAATTACCCCAGTGGTCTAAGAGAATCCAGAAATCTGAGGTGAAGGCACCTGACCTGTCCTTGCCACCTGTCACTGTATTGAGCTAAATTGAAAGAGGGCAAGAATACAGCTCCACAGTAAGGATTATAGATGTTGTGTCAGGCATTATTTTAAATCTTTTTATCTTCTGTCAGCTTAAATCAGATTCTTGAAAGGTGCTGGAGCAGAGAGCAGGACTGCAAAAGTACCTAAATTAAAAATTTCTCATTTTTACCTATGAAACAGGATCATTTCTGTTACTTATTCAGAGTATTATCTGTTAAATGCGGTTAAAAATGTAAGATTTTATTTCTTCTGCTGTTATAGGCAGCTACAGCTGTGTTCAAATGAAGGTTTCTCCCCAGAAATAAACAAAATAACACCGAGTGCAATCTGAGGCAATGATCCAATTTACTGATGCCCTCAGGTTGCCTAGGTGCCACAACTGACTCTAAATGAAGGTAATGTGACTCTACAGCTGTCACCAAGGGAATGGGGAAATAAGTAGGGTTCCAAAAATATACACAGGGGTATGATTTGACTCAGAGAACAAAAAATGAAGAAGGAGGTTGGAAGAGACTGATTTTGGTACCTCAAGTTGGATGGAGAAGGAAAAACAAAAGTATCATTTTGTTAGCATGCTCTGCCCATCGCTGGGTATTTCAGTGTCAGCATCACTGCCACCTGTCAAAACACAGGTGTATGCTGTGTCCTTATGGAGGAATCTGAGACAGCTCAGGAGAAGATAATCTCAAAATGCAGACTGACAGTTCAATGCCCAAGTTTACGGTGCACAGTTACCTGGCAACATTCACAGTCCTTCCTAAGGGTTTATGTTCTTTGTGCTGTACAGGAATAAAACCTCATGTTTAAGAAGGGAAATCACAGAAAATAGCACACAGAGTAATGAGCATTTATGCCAGAGGATACAAAACTGTGAGAACAAACATACATAATAAAGTGTGCCTTTCTCTCAGAGTTAGACATTTCCCTCAGGTCAACATAGATTGTCTGTCCCCAGCAGAAATTTAGCCCCTGAGCTCAGTGTCTATGAAAACTCCTTCTCAAACCCAGACTGGTGCAAGGGTTGTGATGGCTTTGCTTTTTTCCTCCTCTGTTCCTGCCAAGGGCAATGGGACTGATTTAAGCATTATCAGGTAAGGATTTTTGAGGCTGGATAGATTCCTTCCATTGAAGCTGTTCTACTTCATATACAGTAATTAAATATTCAGTAGTTCAAAGAAAGCATAGGAAAAATAACTTTGTAGCCTGTGGGTAAGCAGCTTGTTTATGAAGAATATGTCCAAATTTATATACCTCCTCTCTTCATTCCTTTCAGACGTTGCCTAAAGTTAGCAGCTTCGACCTCTCCAACAAATTAACTATATAGATTTTCCCAACCAACATGAGACAGCCAAAGGCATTGGGTCTCACAGTGTACTGGGGTTTTTTCAGTGGATGTAGCCTTCCTTTTGTTTGGTAGGTGGATATTTTTTTGCAGTGCTCTTTGTTTCAGTCACATATTGCTTCATACACATTTCCAAAGCAATTAAGTAAAGTAGTAACATCAAATTCTATTTTTCTAAGACAAGAAAAAAATACTGCTGGGGAATTTTTTCCACAGTTTGTTTCTACTTGGAGATTGAGAAAAAAACCTGGACACAATTTCTTTAAGGATTTGATGCCAGATTATTGTTGAGTTTTCAGAAGTCCCTCATGACTTCATTGTAAATCCATACAATATATGCTTGGATGGGACAGAATATGAGATTAATACCTGAGAAGAGATGTTTAACCATGCAAAGATTTCAGTGGGAGGTGAGCATCCAGAAAATCCCTTAGGTAGGATTTTTGGCTATCAAGAAGCATGTCTGAGAACATGTCTCAAACAGAAAGGATTTCTTACAGCCTTGATTAAAGGTTAGAAATTCCCTAGAGTCCTTCTCTTTTCCTTATACTACTTTTTTGTGCTTTCTTTAATTTAATTTATTTGTTGTTTTGAAGTTTGAAGGTTTTCATAAAAACCTGGAAAACATATTTATTCTTTAATTTACTGGCCCTAAAGCTGAGAAAAATTCTGTAGTTGTTTAGGCATGAAAACTGTATTGAGACTACCTACCTTTAAGGATTATTCACATCTATTAATAAAATCTTTTTCCTGTTCTCTCGTTGTCTGCCTTTAATGCCTCAGAATCTCTTGCTAGCCCTTTTCTTTGGATGGAATTAAATGGGTTAGTTTTAATATTGTTGGGTTTCTTTTCCCTTTCTGAATTTCCTGAAAGATTAAAGGAGAAAAAGTATGCACAACAGGAACAAGTAATTTATAAATATATGACAGGAGTAGTTATGCAAACAAACAAAATAACTGATATATTAAAGTGGGTGAAGTGGCTTCATAATAATTTGCAATGTATTGTGAGCCAGATACGTATTTTAATGAGCTTTCATTGTTACTGTGTTCAGATACACGAAGAAAACACAGGAATTTAAATTTATTGAAGTCTACCATGATACAGCTGGCAGGTGCACTAAAGAAGACAGTGGTATAGACTGTGAAAACAGGGCAAAAATTCTTGCTTCTGACTTAACATCTTCAGAAATCCTTTATTTTTACTATCCTTATCTCCTTGTTTTCTTGATAGTGCTGTACCGATGCTGATGGCAACTACTGCACTAGTCCCACAGAGACCTGAAAATTGAGTAAAGTCTGTATTTAGGCTCGACTTCCTCATGTTAGGCTTTGCATATCTTTTGTACGCAATCTTGTAAACACACTCTGACAAGGCTCTGTGCTATCAAGCAAGCACAGGTCTGACAGATACCTAGCTTGAAAAAGGCACACTGTTTGCAGTAATGTTTTCTGCACCAAGCCCAGCATCTTTCAGCTGGATCTCTCTGGCATCTATTGGGTGCAGAATACATGACATACCTCTCAAACATACAGTTTATTGTAGCACTGTCATGGTTTACCCCAGCAGGCAACTAAGCCCCCTGCAGTCACTCATTTACTTGCCCCTGGCCAAAACAGGGAGAGAATCAAAACAGTAAAAGTGAGAAAAACTCGTGGGTTGAGATAAAGACAATTTAATGAGTAAACAAAAGCCATGCACACAAGCAAAGCTGAGAAAAGCAAGAAATTAATTCAGTGCTTCCCATGGGCAGGCAGGTGTTCAGCCATCCCAGGAAAGCTGGGCTCCATCATGCAGTGGCAAACACCATCACTCTGAACATCCTCCCTTTCCCTCTCATATGCTGAGCCATATATACCAGATGGTCTGGGATGTCCCTGTGGTCACTTGGGTCAGCTGTCCCTGCTGTGACCCCACAACATCATGTGCACCCCAGCCTCCTCGCAGGTGGGGTGGGTGAAACAGAGAAACAGAGACACTGTGACACTGTGCAAGCACTTCTCAGCAATAATCAAAACATACCTGTGTAATCAGCACTGTTTCCAGCATAAAACCAGAGCACAGTCCCATACCAGCTACTAAGGAGAAAATTAGCTCTACCAAAGCCAAAATTAGCTCTGCACAAGCCAAAAGCAGCACAAGCAGGCATATGAAAAGTTCACCAAAAAAATAACCCCCAAGGGAATAATAGAATAAGCCCTGACTTGAGCAAATGCAGCAATAACCTAAAGCATTTTAGGCATGAAACGGTCATTTTGTAACAGTCTGAATGTTAGCAAGAACTCTAAAGCAGTTCTAAGTGACATAGTGTATGGGTACATCATTTCTTGTTACATTAAGTCATCAGCAAAACTAAATCAAAAAACCTATGTATACATATATTATTTTTTTTTTTCTAATTTTTATAGTCCACATTCAGGTTCAGCATCCACATTTCCTCTTCTGTCTGATGGTTCTTGCTCCAGCAGTAAGGAATAAGGAATATTGATCCACCTTCTAGGGGCAGGCTTGACATTGGAGTCTGCCATCTAGGACCGACAGAGAGAAATTTCACAACAGACAAAGTACTTTGAAGGTAATTCATAGGAGATCATTGTCAAGAATTGTGTTCATTCATTTTTCAGATGGATGATTTTTCATATAACACTGATCTGTCCCTTGTTTCCCCCTCCCTATGACGTATCTTCCAATATCATCGTCTTGCTGGTAAGAAAAAATCCATTTTGGTAACAGAGGGAGAGTGATTCACCAGCTACCTTAAAGCATAACCTAAATTATCACCTTCATAAGCAATATAAACAAAGTCATAAGTTCCTTCTGTGTTCATTCTTGAGATTACATGAATGAGCAGTACATGGTGTTTCTGCAGCATCTTTAATAGAGTGTCTCAAACTAATTTTCCAGCAATTACCAAATTATAACACATATGCGACCTAAGATTTTCAATAGTCCCACTTGTTTCAACAGCAAACTTCATGTTCTTAGAGTTTAGAAGATTAATTTTAAAATATACTTTAATTACTTTTATCAAATTAAGAAAAGTTAATTGCTTTTAGAATTTGAAAGTTAAATATTAATAGAATTTTAAATGTATGATTATGCAATTTTAAGAAGTTGTTTATTTAAAACCTGAGCCTTCTAAAATTCTGAAATGTGAAGTTACCCTAGACAAATAACTTAATCACTTTCTATCAGTGATTATATCTGTTTTCAATAACAATAGAGAATCCAAACTTCAGTTGAGCAATATAGAAAAGTGGAACTAAAACCAGAGTGACTTTAAATATTACTAACACAGCATATGTCTCAAAATTATTACCCTAAATGACATGGGATACTAGGTATTAACTATTTATGTGCATTTATTCCTTTAAAAATCAGCAACAAACTAAACCCTCCTTTGCAGTTGTCATTTAGGTTTGCATCCAGAGAGAGGCAACAGAGTAGGCATTCACTTCCCTTTTAGTCACTGTAATACTCCAGACATGAGCCTTACTAGGAAGGTGATACATTCACTAAAACAGAATGGTGCTCCACTTAGATGAGAGCCTAAATTCAGAAAAGCAGTGAGTAACATGGTGGACAAACCATGTCACCATCTAGATTAAAACATGCAGTCACAGTTTGGGAGATACAGAATGAGGGCTCTGAGCAGCCTTGTTATGGGCCATGACAGAAGCACTCAAAGAATCTGGGATGGAAAGTCATCTTCAGTATGAAGCTGTATCCACCGCCAAGTTTTGGAAACTTCTACTTTTTATTTGCTTGATTGCTCACAATCTTTAAAAGAGCTGTACAGAAATTGCTGACAGTTTTAACAGAGTAGCTTTTTCTCAGTCAAGAATCAGATGCACCTGTTGTTCCATATATACAACAAGAAAAATTATGCTAAGTGTAAAACACAGTGGGTCTCATTCTTAACCACATTACTGCTCATGCAGCCTTTCAGGGTCCAAAACAACAGGCAGGCAACAGGAAATGTGGTTCAGGTGAAATGTGTACATAATATCATGGACTAAATTTTAATCGTGTGTGCCTATGTTTTTCAGGAGACATTGCTATTGGATTAGTTGAAATGGAGTATCATGGTCTCTTAAAACAGAGCACTCTCTAGTGTGTTTAGGGGGGAGTTGATTGCTGTTATTACTTTCATAGTCGTATTTTGGAAAAGCTGTGAATTTTCTTGCAGACAGGATACCTACCAGGTTTGCTTAATTTCTATATTCTTCAAATATGCTTTGGGGCCACGTTCTGGAACAATCCATACTAGTGGCTCCTTAAGAAAACTGCCAGCATGTTGTGTCACTTGAGATATCTTCCAGCACATGCTTATCAAATGGATTTTCCTGGCACTCTGTGAAAATTCCAGATGCCCTTGCAGAGATGGCACCTGATACAGAAGACTGTCATAGCCTTTCCTAGAAACCCCCTGACACTGGCTGCAGCGACGTCGGGCCGGTCAGCAGCTGGAGCTCTGCTGAACTCGGGCTGTGTGCCATGAACCCATGATCAAATATCAGGCTGCATATGTAGCTAGTTAATATACATGACATACATTGGATAATCTATATAATGGGATTAAATATAAACAACTTTTAAAATAAAATATAATTCAGCTTCAATGACAGTAGCCTTCCATTTATATGGTATGGGGACCTCAGAGAGACAATTATCCCTCAAGAACGTCTAATGATAATGATGAAGCTGAGACAAAGCTGTAACATTTCTGGGTCTACTGAGAGTAACAGGAACATTTACATTAGCAACAATAAATTGGCTAAAAATAAGCTGAGCCACAAATACATATTACAAAGAATGGAAAACCCACATCAATCTTTTTTTTATTCCCCTTCAGTTTGCCTCCTCTGGCTTTTTGTCTCCAGGACTATCTTCTCTTTAATATATGGAAAAAAAATCTTTCCAAATTTTTAGAGGAATTTGGACACAAAGGATAAATCTTTTTCATTTTAAATCCTTGGCTAAAGATTTGCTTTCACTTTAGAGAACTTACAGTAAGGTTTTGTTTAACTCATTGCCTTCATCCATACAAACTAGAGTGGAAGCATCCAAGTGTGAAAGCTCAGAAGCCTGCATAGATTGCCTTGTGGCCCTTGAAGAAGGCCTCTCCCTGCGTGCCAAGGCAGTGCACATCTGCCTAAGGGTTTTGGAGAGGCAGAGATCTGCTTCTTCCACTCCCTGATGTGGGCAGGTGCTGGGAAGAGCAGCAGCAACAGCGTAGTTTTCCCCTCCCCTCCCCTCCTCTCCTCTTTTCCACAGTCCTCTTCAACTTAGATTTGCATTCACTGTAGGTAAAGATAATCTCTAAAAACATGAATAACCTGGTCATCATGAAAATGTGCAATCGTGATTACTTACTCATTTTCATGACTTTATTCTTCCTCCTGAAGATAAAACTGAAGGGAATAATTTTACAACTTTTGCATGTAAGCACATAGAGTTTACATACAACACTTTGAAGATATCAAGTATGTTCTCATTTCTGGATTTTGCATACCTAGCTCTTTGGGGCATAGGTGGGAAGTCGGATAGCTATCTGCTTTAGTTTCTAGGAACACAGTGAATTTCAGAGGCCCTTTTTTTCTAGCCCTTGGATATTGTGTAAAAGCTGAGGACCCTGAAGAAAGCCTCGTGCATCTCAGCAAGACTGGCAGTCATGGCCTGGGCTGTCCCACCTGCCCTGCTCCAGAGCCTGCCCCACCTGGGAGGCAACTTCCAGTGGAATTTGTCATTTATGACCATTCACATTTCAAAGGACACCCACAGCATCCAGATGGAACACATGACACTGAGAACATACCCTGGTACTATGGCACTGATCAGCTTTTTCTTAGCAGGAATCTGTCTTGAAACATTCCCATGGAGCACTTGTAAAGAAAGATTAATGTTTTTGTTGAGGAGAAAGTAAATCGGGATCCTCTTAATTTCAGTGTTTGATTAAGTTCCCTCAGAATTTATTCTTCATAAGTTTAAATCTGAAATAACACAAAGGTTCACATCTATTAGTTCCTGAAAAGCACAGGTCTAGTGTCTGTTAAAAGCTCCCTAAACACGGTGACACCTTACATTTTTCTTCTGCATTAGAAACAAAAATCTGTTTTTCTGGACACTCTTGTAGCATATAAAGTTTGATTTTATTGACTTACATTTTTAAAACTAAAACCAGCACTTCTGACTGATATTTGCAATGGCAGTCCAGTACCAATACATTATCACATTTGATTTATTTTGATAGCTAACCAAGCTCATAGCAAATCACAAGTGAATGCAGTAGGTTGTGGAAGAAAAAATGGAAGTTTAAATGGAAGAAGTAGCAAATATGATTCAGTAGTTGAAACAGAGTAATACTATTTGCTATTTTATTTGAGGTTATGGTCTGTTCAGTATGTCTTACCACAGAGGGGGAAAAAAAAAATGAACACAAAACCCATTGTGTTCATGATAAACCCCATGAGTTCTGTCTCCAATATTAACTGGTAAATATGCTAATACTTCACTTTCCATGATGGACTATGTCTGGCTACATGACTTGTAAGTCATGTGAAATCCTTTAAAATTAATGCCCTTGAGAGCTGTAAATTTTATGAACCAAAACTGGGCATTTTAAACAACCTTCCAGTGGTTTTTATGAGACTATTCTATACCTCATTAAAAACCTGGTTTGTGCTTTGACTAACACAAATTTTCTTTCTATCTCTTTTTTTTTTTCCTATTGCAGTACTTAAAAAATGCCCTCCAAGATGAAATTATGTACTTGTAGCGATTGCAGTGGTATTTTCTTGTCTTTCACTCTTTTAACAACTTGCAATTCTATGAAACTGAAACTTGCCTTACTCACAAATTAGAATATGGCTTTTGCTCTTCATTTTATCCAAGTCATTAATTCTCAGAATTAAACAACGTTAACTATCACAAACAGTAAACAATTGCTTCTGTGTATTGATTAAACCATAATATGTAACCGTGACCTAAATGAGAGCACTTAAACTCATATCCCCAGTGTAATTTTGGGCTAAACTGCTGAATACCAGCATTTCAAAATCTATTTGAATGTTAAGGCCCAAGTGATAGATCACAGATGTCTTACCTATTAAGAAAGTACAATGACACTATATTAAAAACAAGTCTCTTGCTAAATACACTTGCAGTTTTCATGCTCAGAAAATATTTCTTTTTTCTTTTCATATATAATTGTCTCTTGTGACAAAATGATAACACATTTTTCATCAATCAGTTGTAGGACATTCAGGAAATTGTGAATACACAACAGAGCTTCCTCAGCATTTGGCTGAACTGGAACATTTTTAAATTCAATTAAATTTTAAATCAGTAAAGGGCCTTTTCACATTGACATTTTCCATGGTCTATATTTATTCTGTTTAAGTAATTTTTAATTCATTTTCTCATATTTTAATTTTTTTCAGGCCATATATTATATATCAAACTCAAAGGACAATCTGCTTCTTATATCACATTTCTTTAGTTGCTACCAGTTTGGTGATTTCACCAAAGATTTGTGAGAACAGATAGAATAGGTAGCATTATCTTTTCAACAGTTCACAAAGGAAAAAACTTTTGCTTGGATGCCTGGTAATTCTGTCCCAGAGTGCTGTCCTTAACACTTCTGCTGCTAATGAAAGAAGACCTGACTCTGAATCAGCAATTTGTTCAATAAGAAAGGGATTATTTCCACAGCTGTTCACTTAATAAGGACTTTATTTCCACACCTGGATATGTTTTGGTATCATGTCTGCAATTAGCAGTGTTAGTATAAGTCTCAAAATTTTCTGTTATTGTCCCAGCAAGAAGAATTTAAGATAATTCAATTTAAATAAGCAAACAGGAGAGGAATGTCTTTGCTTCATCTCAGTTGCCAGCTGGTGATGGTGAGAGGTAGATTGACTCTTGTGTCTTCAAAGCAGGTGAAATCAACATTTGTTTTATTTTCGTTAATGCTTTCCTGAGCTCTATTCTCATTGAGCACTGCATTACTGCTTTATTGGATCAGGAATACTATTTCAAAATGTTTTTTCAATGCCCCCTGCTTACGATGCTTTGGTGCACACTCTGGATTTGGCTCAGCGTGCTTGATCTGAATTCCCTTTGGATGGAACTGACCTTCAGTGAACTCTCCAGGTATTCACTGAGTGGGAGCTCAGGCCATGGAACCAGGCAAGACTTGGCCTGAAACCTCCTTTTCCTCCCATGCTTGGAATGTGTGCACCATGCCCACGGCGTGCTCAGCACTGTCTGGTTTGCTCACCAGGGCTAAACCTGGCTGGGCAACAGAAACACAATCCCTGCTTTTCCTTCTTTGTGCTTACAAAATAAAATTGTTATGAAATGTAAATGCCTGAGGACATGAACCCTGGAAAAACTTTGTGACAATCACTCTCTGCTAATATACGTGTAAGGAAATGCAAATGTCTGTTCACAAAACTAGTTTCACAAGGAATTGCTTAATTTCTTTTGGCCTGATATTTTTCAGAGATCAAGATTAAAGCAGATATATGCATGTTACTTTTCACTTAAGTGAACAAGATTACACAAAGTTGGTTGTAGAACAGCCATCCTTACCATAGGCTGCATTACTGCAGTTAAGATTGTTTTACAATTGACATTTTTTAGAAAATCATTTAATATTCAGAAAGATGAGTAGGTTTACAAGACAGGAACAGGAACATACTGACCTCATCTAAATGGGTACAGGCTCATGGGAGCACTTTTGATGAAGGTTTTAGAAAATGTCAGACAGAATGATTTTACAGACAGCAGACCCCATGAACCCTCATAAGGTATTTTCAAAAGTACTTGCATGCACTTGTAAGATGATGAATGCCCTAATAATGTGAGAGAGGAATAAAGTAGGCTGCAGAAGATCTAGCTGGGTCTCTAAGTTAAAGATCAAAAAAATATTTCCTGTTGCTCAGATTTTTTTTTTTTTTAATTTTAAAACTATCTAAATGTCAGAGACAGGATTATGACCTCTTTGAACTTGCTACCATTCTAATATTGGAGTTCTTGCAACTGAAATATTATGGTTCAATTTCAACAGAAAAACAAGTAATTCCAGATAAAAACACATACTTTCTTCCCTACTCTGTTATTACTTTAAACAAACTTGAGAGGCTAGAGTGTCTCCAGAGGGTAATCCATCCAAAGATTATTCAAGAGCTAAAACAGGAGGAATTATTCCCATTCTGAGAACACCTATCTCTCTAGTTGAAAAGAGTGTATAACATATAGTATATGCTGACTATTTAGGTAACCATAGTTCAGTATGAAAATTCTATTCTCAGTGTCCATTTAAAATTTTTATGGCGGATGAGAAAATTCCCTTAAAAATCATTCTATCAGTGCTAGCTTCTGTTCTCAAGTCCTAGTTCTTTCCTCTTTTTAACTTATTAGGATTGCACGTATGATATAACTCCATTGACACAAATGGGTGTTTGAGAAGATTTCTGAGCTCAGGTCAGTGCTGTTCACCATTAACCATCAGCTTTTCTTCCTTTCCAGCATTGTCCTTGTCTAGAATGAGCCCAGAGTCCATTAATTAAACATCACTGTCAGTGCTGTTTCATAACCTAACTGCTTAGAATGGTCAGATCAGCTGCTCTCTGATGCTCGGATGGGACCAGAGCCAATGAAGAAACAGGGTTTTGTGAGCCACTGGGTATCAGTGGCTTGTACAATATTGTAACCTCAGGGCATTTCCTGACCTTCATTGCTCTACCAACCTCTTTGCAACACTGTGGGTGCCAGTGAGAAAGTGAAAAGGTAAAATCAGTGTAACCACCACTGCCCGGGGTGCCATATTCAATCCTACTGCCCCACCTGGAAGGTTAAACCTGTGGTTACCCAGTGTTTCCACGGGTAGGAATGAAGGTTTCTGTGCTGCTTTAGTACAAGTGTACATTCTCACTCATCACAGAACCAAAGGCAAAGAAATCCTCATGGTTAGTCAGTTGAATTTTCCTGGTTTTGAAACAGAGCTTTGCCTAGTCGGTGTATGTAAAAGGCGGTACATCCTTCCCGAAATTACATCACGTCATTTCTGAATATAGAGTAATTCCTTTTTTTTCCATGGAGAAAATTAGTAAGTAGTTAATTTTAATTCAGTCTACCCCTCTTTAAAGCAAGTTTTTAAAACCATTTTGCAAAGCTTTTATATGAATTCACACATTAATTCAGATCCTTTCCACTGCTATATGGCTACATCTGTCATAATAAAAACTAAAATTTCTGGGATTTTAGAAAAACTAATTTTATTTTCTTAAACTGAAAGTTCCATTTGAAACAAAGGTAGATAGTTATATTTTATTAATATGTCCAGTAGTGGAATTGCAAGTATAATTTCTTCTAGTTGTTGTTGACTTTCAAAAAAAAATTAGGAGAGGAAAATCCATATATGTAGAAAACTCTGAACACCACATATTTCATTTACAATAGTCACACCGTGGTTGCAAAGGAGCATAGTCTTACCTTTATTTCCAGCTCACAGAATATTCTAAGTTGGAAGGGAAACACAAGGATCATTAATTCCAAATTTTCATGCAATTATGTTCTCAACTTTTGCATCATCAGATTTGTGTGTTTTGGTTGAACTTCTTTAATTTTTTGAGGATGTTTGATTTGTGTTGGTTTTTTTTTTCCTGAGATCTGCTTTAAAACAGTGAAGTGTTTCAGGGCAATCTCATCTAGATCTGAAATAAGAAGTCCTGATGTGCCTCAGGTGCAGAATCACTCTGTGCCCAGCCAGAGCTGTCCAGTGCTGTAAATTTCAGAATGCTTATTAGCTAGAATCCACTGCTGTACCTGAGCAGGATAAATCTGTTCTTGGTACATTTATTTGAGCTATGCAACACTTCCAGCTTCAAAGTGAAAGAGATTCGTGGTAGCCTGAGCTTTATAAATTGCAATAAAAGTAAGGTTACGCAATGAGTTTCAAGGCGTGGGTATTATGAGAATTCTTCATCACCTGGACTATCCAACTCCCCTTGTTTTTTTCTTCTAATCTACATAGTTATCCTATCAGGTATGTCACAGACCAGAGATAATTACATCCAAAACAAACAACAAGCCTACCTTCTCAGTTTGAGTCCTCTCCAGCCTGCTGGCCTCAGCTCTTTAGTTCTTGACACAGCAAATTCTAATCACAAACTTAACTCAGAAGAGCAGCAATTCTTGTTAGTCCCTGCACTTTGTATGACCTATTTGAGATATCATCCTAGCCCTGCTAATCTTGGAAATTCAATCAATAAACCTGGCTCTGATCTTTCAGGTGCCTGCCCTAACACAACCATTAAATGCAAGTGCAGTGACCTTCCCCAGCCCTGATATCAATCAAATGCCAAATGCCACTGCTAGCATTGACCTTCATCTTATCTCTGCAGGCTTTGTAGGATCTCTCAGTGAAACACTGTGGTCAGACTTGATTCTAATTCTAAACCAGATTCTATCATTGGTACAAAAACAAGATACAGTAATGGTCTTGATTAACTCAAGCAATAATTACAAACTTATAGCTCACTTGATTTGTTATTTTCCAGTCATACCTTCCTTCCAGTGGCAGTATCTAGATCTAAAGAAAAAACATGGGTTTTACCTCATGCTAATTTATTCTCATATAGTCAAGCAATTAAGCTAACCCCAGATAAATTCAACCAGTTTTCCTAAAGACTGACACTGTCTGACTTAAATGTAACACTACCTTTAACAAAGTCAATCAGCAACCCTCTGTTGGCATTCACTGCTACGTGGTACAATAAAATACAATAATTCTTCTTCCTAAAGCCTAACGCCAAACCTGTGTTTAACATAGTAGTTTATTAGCTCCATCTAACCAGGACCAGAACAAAATGTATCTAAAAGTCCCACTCTGTGTGCCAGGCAGAATTCATACTTGACATTAATTCTCATAGTTCAGCTGTCCCAAACACCACTACAGGCCAAAACATAGCCCTAACAACAAAGCACTCACCTCTCACAGTCTCAGAATAAATTATATGCTGAATCTGGCAGAATTAATCCAGGAGTTAGTCCTTCAACCTCTGCTATCCTGAGATCTAGCTCTGGGCTAAAATAATCCCTCCCCTGCATCTTGCAGGATCAGACCAGCCTTTCTTCCTCTCCCAGGCATGATCTGGAAGTCCTCAAACACCCCATGGTTCACCCTCCCTGTTCCAGGATTGCTCATCACTGTTAGACATGCAGCATTTTCAGGCAGAAGCATGGAGCTGTTCCACACCTAACCACAGCCACAATGAAAACAGTTCTAATTCACTCTCCTCCTGAATCCTGTGTAAGATATTTGCCCGTGTCAGCAACAACTTTTATTGATCTTAGCAGTACCAAGATATACAGCTGTCTCCAGTGTTCTAAATTTTACTGCTGGTCTAGCAGTGGTAGCAGGGATCTCCTGACAGCTCCTGGTCTGACAAAGTATCCCAGCTGGGCATTTTCAGAGAAGTCAGTCACAGTACTAACGTGCAGCTTAATGTTAATTCTTGAGCCAGTGACAGATTCTGCTGTATTCTGTCAAGAAGAGATTAAGACTAGAGTTAGAGGACTGGAGAGCAAGAAGGCACTGGGAGATTTATTGCTCACTCCTGTGAGGCTGGGGTAGGAGTTTTTCACAAGTGAGTGTTTTAAGACACTTTTAGGAATTGATGAGTGGTGTCACTGTAATTTCATTATGGTAAAGACTAGAAGTAACGGGATTTAAAGAACAAAGTGTATCTATATCATGACAGATCCACAGAGTGAGGATGCAACTTTTATGTGCTTTTAATGTCAGTCTTTTACCCCTCTCTCTGACAGGCTCCAGGGGGAAAACCAGCTTCCACCCTCATAGGGGCAGCAGTCATGAGCACCAGTCTTAATCATAAATTCTAATAAAAATTCTGCTGGATAAAATCCTACTGTTATCATAAGTATCTCCAGTTCTCTATCAGTCCTCGGACTTCACGTTTGTCACAGGCCACAGATAGCCTGGAGGCAGTCATACTGGCATTATCAAATCAAGCAGATCATTAGATCAGAAACTTGTGCTGTCAGATTTTCAGTTTCAGAAGAGACCCGGGTAGCATTCATAAAGGCAGGAACCAAACATATTTAATAGAAATAGTGGTCAGATTTATTTAATGAATCAACAGTTATGTTTGGATTGTCAAATGACATTCTCACAAATAATCAATGAACCATTCCTTCCATCAAACACCTAGCTCCTCCTAGGTTCCTGCAAAAGTCAAAGTAATGTTGGACTCTGTCATTTCATATATAGAAGAATGATTCTTATTCTTTAGCAAGCCACAGGTATTTCTAGTTAGATAAACTTTTCCCCATCAGTTTTCCACTTCTATCATTTTGTCTGGAAATTTATATAAATAGCTATAAGAACAGCAATCTACCCATAATACCTCCACAAAAAAAAACAAACAAACAACAACAAAAAAGAACTCTAATTCTCTAATTTTTCTTTTTGACACATAATCAAGACCATGTATCTACACAATTTTCCAATTTACACATGATTAAGTGTTTATACCTGTTCATCTTCTGAGCCATCACTAGTTAAGATAGCCTCTAATGATGATTAACTTGAAGTTTAGGGCCTTCATATATTAAAGTTCATTCCTCCCAACCCCTGCTGTCTTAAATAGCAAAGCAAAATCAAGTTCTAACACAAATCTTGCTAGTCCCAACTATAACACCTTGTTTGTTCTTATCCTGTGCTCATCTGCTTGCCAAAGCATGAGGGAAGAGTGTTCATAGATGAGAAAGACAATTACTGATCTAACATGTGCAATTGTTTCAGAATGAGGACCAGCCTAGGTTATATTTTAGGAGGATTTAGTTCACACGACTGTTTTAAATATTGCAGTAAAGTTTGTGTCTCAAATACAATCCAGACATAAGAAGACTAATGAATAAATTGAGTCACTCAGGGCTGGCAAGAATGCTCTGGTGGAAAGAAATAAGCGTCGTACTTTAGTCTGGACCAGGATGGGTTCACTTGTCAGCAAAATATATTAAAGTTTAAATCAGTAATGTCTAAATGAATAGTTTTACTGCTTAAATCATCTGATATCCTTGTGGCTAAGATGATGAAAATTTACAGAAGATCTTAATGATTTTTAATAAATTCTGGATGAAGAAGATGTGACAGCTTCAATCCAGAGGTCAGGGCAGGAAAGACTGAATAGCTAAGATTATTGCTCTGGTCAGAAAAAGTTTTACATTTAGTAACAAGGAGTATGATCATCTCTGGGCTACGGGCAGAGTTTTTGCTTTTTGAGGGAAGCAAGACAGAAGACTTGTAGAGTTGGGCTGAGCTGCAATGGTGTAATTTAATTTGAGGTGTAGTTCTGAACATGAAAAGGAAGGCTGTTAGAGTTCAGAAAAGCAAGGAAAGTTACTTGGTGTTCAGACATGGGTAACAGTTTGAGAGTTAGGTTTGTGTCTGTAGATTTCCAAATGTATAGAGTTAAGATTCTGGGTGTCAGCAGGAATTGAGATTATGATTTATGGTCCTAACTTGTATTGGTGTAACTAGGCCATGATTTTGGTATCACATGGATCAGTTCTCAAGCTGAAAGCAGCAGTTGATCAGGTACATTAACTTCTGTATCCTCTCAAGCAGTTAATACTGGGATCAGAGGCAGCAGCAGAAACAAATAATTCAAAATCTGATTTTAAGGGATATGATAGTAACCCATAGTTACTAGTTTTGTAGACTAATTATATTTAAAGTTGCATTATGGGTTTGGCTGAGGTTAAAGGCAAGAGACCTCAAGATCTTGTTGGGATGTGCAAGGAAGGAGGACTCACACGAGGCCTGTTTGAAAGTGCAAAATGTTGTGGCACCGTTCTGACAGCAGGCAGGATTTACTGCACCTCTGGAAGTCTCATGTTGATGTTGATGTTGGTGTTAGATTTGGAGTTAGGACTCAGCAGAACCTGAAATGCCAAGTTTCTTTCTCAAATACCATAGGACAAAAGTAAGGGTTTGTAATGATATATTGCCATCAGCTAAGGGGATAATGAGGTACTCTGCTGTAGTGGTAATTTGCTCCAGAATAGATTGCAGTCACAAGTACCTACATAGGAAATATCCTAAATTCTAATACTAAAATGAGGATAAGTGACAATAGGAATGTTTAAGGGAGACACATGGGAGTCACAAGGTTATGACAGTTAATTCAGAGTTAGGAATTCATTTTAGGGGAGCAGGGACTAAAGATTGATTTGAATTCATTGCTGGTCCTGGCTGGGCAAAGGCAATTGTCATTAAGTTGAATATTTTGTTGTCATTCCAGGGTAATAGCAGTCTCTGTGGTGCATGAGTGGGCATGATTCCACATGTATATATGTAAAGATCTATATATGTATAGAATATATTTATATAAAATATATGTAACTGTACATGTATGTAGGTATTCACAAAGTTAAGTTTTGACTTAGGACTGAATCTAAGTTAGTTTTCAGTAACAGTTCTGAACTGAATGACCTGAATAATTGACTATGGCATCTTAATTCCTTACATTCTTGAACAAAGAAGTCATTTTGAGGCAGTCTGTTGTTAAGCATGGAAATAGAATTCAAGCCACCAGACTTCCCAGAACACTGACTTGTTGCTGAATTCGGAAAGCCCTACCATGTCCCTGAAACACAAACAGATTATATACACTTCAGAAGTCAAACAGGGCTCACCTGACTCTGGTATTAACATGTATTTGCAGCTGTGAAGGCAATAAAATTCAGCACTGCCTTTAGCCACAGCTAAAGGGAGCAGCAAGAGCATTGCCTTTAGACCCCAGCTAAAGCTATGTTAGTAAAGGCATTGAATTTTATTTCCTTTCAGCCTAGGGTAGATCATCCAAGCAGGAAAGAGTAGAAAGATTTCAATTTCTACAGTATTCTGTTCATTGACTTGTTTGTTGTTTCCTCTCTTCAACACCCATTACATGAATACACGCAGAAGAGAGGAGCATTTAGCTTAATTATTCCACTGAAAACATCAATTTGAGGCTCAGAATATAAAAAGTAAGGCTGGGCAAAAGCAGAACATTTAAATAATTAGTTCAGGGTTTAACTTTGTTTCTTACAAAACTAGGGATCAGATAGAAGCAAGTAATTACTTCATTGGTTACATTGTTCTCTCTTGTTAACATATAAAACCAATTATGAAAAATGTAGATATTTTAATATAATTACTACATTGATTCATCTTTTCTTGTTCTTTTTATTTCAAAAGAACATGACAGATAAGTTGCTACTATAATCAGTTTGAAGTGAATTCTCTGCTGGTAAATGAGGGCAGACTAATGGTCTTCATAAATGAAGTTTTCAGGAGTAGTCCTAGTTAAAAAAATTTTTATTACTTCCTCTACAGAAAAATTTAATTTTTTTTAATATAAATTTAAATGCTTCATTTACTTGCATTTATTTAGAAATGTGACAATGATTGCCTATAAGACTGAGAATATAAATGCCATTTTACTACATTCTCCTACCAGTTGGGTCTAGCATCCAACTGTGGCTAAGTATTTAAATGTATACTCTGCCTATTTTCTCACTATTTTCATGGTTGTTAAAGAAAATGTTGCATCATTTAATCTGGTGAAATATGTGATATTTAATGAGGCACAGTTTGTGCAAATAGGGCACCTAACACGTGTAATTTCTTAGTCTCTGGTTGAAATGGAAACCAAAATATTCATAGGATGACAGAAGCTGAATGGAAAAAAGCTTTTGAAGTGGATTTCTATAATTGCGTTTGACACTTCCTATGGTAAACTACATTCCAATCTAATAAATGTATTTGTGAAAAAAGTTCCCTAGTTCTGACTGAAAACCCATTTCCATTAAAATCAGTGCATAAGCTCTTGAAGGCTATGAAGGGTCCGAGACTTCTGTTATTCTTATACATATTTTTATTCCAAGTCAGGCACAGGCACAGGCAGAGGGTCCCTGCCTGAGCAAAGTGAACCTTGGTGGCGTGGGTTTCTGAAATCCTCATTCCTCTGCCCTTCCCCACTTATCTCTCTCCTTGAAAAGCTAAACATGTCTCTGTGTAAGACACGATCAACATGAACTCATAATCTCAAATGAGGCTCAAGAGAAAGAACCACAGCCAGAATGAGGCACCCACTTTTCTCTTTTTAGCTGCCTTGGACAGCTCTTCTCAGCCCTTTGCCCTTTGTGGCAAGGGACCCTCAGGATGAGACACTTTACCCATGGCTTTAGCTCCTAAAAGACTGGAAACCTCATTTCTCATATCTCTTATCAACTGAACTTAAGAAATTAATTTTTTATTATTTTGGGCAAAACATTTAATTATTTTAGGAGAAAAAGAAAGATTTAAAGCACTGTAAATCTTATTTTCTGTCATCATTTTGGAGCTGTTAAATAAAATTCATTACTTTTGGTTTGTTTTGTGGGAAGTGTTAATCAGAAAAGCAGTGCAACTATAGAAGCCTTTTCATCACATATAAGCACTTTCATCATTAAATGTGGACTCAAATCCTATTTAAGTAAAAGACATTTTGGCAGCAGTACTCGTGTGTTGTTTAAAAAGTGTCCATCCTCCCCTATAGTTCTTTATGGCATAATGAAGTATTTCACAGATAAAATTGATCAGCTGAAACTCAATGTTCTACAGTAGAAAAGTTCAGGGTTATAACAAACCATTGTCAGTCTCAGAGCTAGTTCCTGTTTTGCATTTCTCAGTAGAAACACAGTTTTTGTCTAATAATTACAAATTCTTTTGTGGATACATGATGTCATCTGAGTACATGGATACAGTTGAATAAATGCTGTCAAGAAATGGACATAAGTTACCCTTAGCTGGATAAAGACTGACACAGTCCCATTCAAAACCCTTTCAAGCATTTGCCTTGTGGCAAACTCAAAGATTTAGTAATTTCTAGATAGAAAGAGATACCAGTTACACTTGCATGAATAGTAAAATATTTTCTGAAGTTGTCTATTTTTCCAGTGCTGAGGAAAAGTGACAGAAAAATCTGTCATAAACATCAAAAA
This sequence comes from Promerops cafer, assembly GCA_013398275.1. NCBI lineage: Eukaryota > Metazoa > Chordata > Aves > Passeriformes > Nectariniidae > Promerops > Promerops cafer. The sequence continues at coordinate 31,622 of VZSE01003765.1, read as the reverse complement.
TGAGGAAAAAATAATCAGAGCGAACACACATTAACAAATTACAGATTGGGAAAATAAAAGCCCTGGGTTCCTCCTAGAGTTCCTGCAAACATTTGTACAGCATGGAGTCCTTACAAAGCTTTTGAAATGTTGGTCTCACAAAACTGACTCTGCTCTTGTAAATGTCAGTGGGAATTTTACAGTGCATCCTGAAAAGCTACACCGTTACTTTTGAAACTATAATATGGTAGATATTTGCATTTAAAAATTTCAGGGAAAAAAATGCATCAACACTATGAAGTAGTTCTTGATTTCATGTAATGCATATGAATATATGTGTATACAAAAAATTCAATTAAAGCTGTGTAAGATCATGGCAATGTGCAAGTGGGGAGACTGTGAAATTAGGGTTATTAATAATGAATATGCCTGTCCCATTTGGAAAGATTTGAAAAAAATGATAATTCAAAATCACAATATGGGAACCACTTTGTTCAATGCACACTTCTGGGTATTTCAATGATTAAAAGCAAATTGAAATGCCTTCATTAAAGAGAAAAGGAAAAAAAAAAAATGAAGAAAAAGTATCACTCATGCATATATTATTTGCAGAGGCAAACTATTTTCTGTGTCTCAGGTCTTGACCCTAAGGTTCTGCAAACATGAAGAAGAAAATAAGAAAAATAAAGATAAGCTTAGATGGAGATGCTTAGAGTATATCAGTTATTGTTACTTTCCTAGCACCAGTGGTATTTTCAGTTGTCATTCTATGTTAAAGAAGTAATTAAGAGAAAATATTTTTTTTTAAAAATTAAATCTTAATTATTTCTGATGGACTTCAATGGACAAGCCTTTTAAATGTTCTTACAAGACAAAGGCTATATGATAGAAATACATACAAAGCATATATAGTGAAAGGGATATATGAAATAACAGATACTATTATAAATATTCACGTTTCATAAAACAAAATAAGTGGAGATACATTAAGTAAAAATTGGATACAATGTGAAGAGTTTCTTTCTTTCTGAAGGAAAATGCAATGGTTGGGATCCAGGGCATGCAAGAAACTTTTATCCTTATGTGGATAATAATAACATCCATACTGTGTCAGTCAGGAAAAAGGATAGAACATCAAACTTACATCCCTAATGTCTTAAACTAAAGAGGAAAATAATCCATAGTAATTTCTGTTGCTAAGGCAGAATGTATCCAGGTGGATCCCAGAACAGAAAATATTTGAGGTTTTGCACTGACAAATTCTGCCTCATGAGAGGAGGCTCTATAGGGTCAGCTGGCTGGTGCTGAGGGCACCCATCTGTGGAGCAGGCAGCAGGGAGAATCCCATCTGCTTTTTCCTGAAGTACAGGAAAATCCTTGAGAGTGGAAATTTTTTTTCTGTCGTTTTTCTTGCTTGCTTGTTCTGAACTTATGCCTGACCAGACTGCAGCACATGCCCAGGTGCAGGATGTGCATGGTGAGACTCAGAGAGGACTCACCATCAGGGCCACGACTGCCAGTAAGTGCCTGCTGCTTTACCTCATTAGGCAAGAGCAAAGAAAGCAATGCATTCTGCCACTTATAGCCCTCAAAAACATTATTATTGACCACACTGAAGCATATATGAGCTCTCTTGAAAGGAAGCATTTGGATTTCCCACTATGAGTAAAGCACCTGCTCTGATGCTTTTAGAGGAATTAATGAAACCCCTAAATCTCAGAGCAGTTTCCTGATAGACTTAATGAATAGCTGTCAGCACAGCTGGCACTAATTGGCATGCTTCTGGGTACCCTGAAGGAGAAAGAGCCAAGTGGATAATAATCTCATATTTCTTTGATTTATAAATGTTCAGAGTCAGACTGACACTTCATTTCTGGGGCAGTACATTGATATTTTTATTTTTGTTTGTGTGCTGATCCTTGTTCTGTGCATATGCAGGGATGGTAATGTCTCCAAAATGTCAATTTTGTGTTTTTCCAGAAAGCCCTGCGGAAGAATTTTAACAAAAATGATTATGTGTGCAGGAAGGAAAAGGAAAAACCTTCAAGTGGTAAAAGGAAAAAAATATCCAACTTGCATGATGCTTACAACCTCAGTTTCATCAATCATCTAGCTATTGTGCTAATTTAAGTAAATCTAGACATCATTGATTCTGCCCAGACTAACTCTCATGAGGTCTCTGGCTTTCAAAGCTTTGCCACAGTCAGAAGTTTCTCACCAGTGAGATCTAAGTGCAGGTTGCATGCTTGACAGGTTATACCTGTCTCAAACAGAGAAAAGAATCTTTGCACAGGAGTTATCAGGGGTCAGTGAAAGAACTTTAAATGGATTTGAAGGGGAAAGAATAAAACCAAACTCACTCAAGATAAGCCTGGGGACACCACACCAATATTTGAGGAATGGTTGCTGGTGAGGTCCTTTGGTCCGTTGTCTCAGTGGGGCTGGAGATCAATGAAACAGTAAAGACACAAGGGTTATTGATGTGTTAGGAACTGTGGAAGTGCCTGAGAAAGATCACACAGGTGTTAGATCAATTAGGCATTCAAAAGGCTGTTGGGATCAACAGCTCAGCTGAAATCCCCCTACACTAATGCACATGGGCAACAAACAGGAGGAACTGGAAATTATTGTGCAACTGGAAAATGATCATATCGTTGTCATCACAAGATGTGGTGGGATGACTCACACAACTGTTACAGACCTCCCACCCAGGAGGAAGAGGAAGATGAAATATTCTGTAACCAGCTGTGAGAAGTTTCATAATCACTAGTCCTTGTTCTCATGGAGGACTTCAGCTTACCAGATGTCTGCTGGAAATACATTTCAGGAGAGAGGAAATAGTATGGAAGTTTCCTGGAGTGTGTGGAAGAGAACTTCCTGATACAGCTGGTGAGGAACCCACCTAAGGAAGGTGTTCTGCTGGACTTGCTGTTTGTGATAAGAGAGGGATTGGTGGGTGACATGATGTTTGGTGGCCATCTTGTGATCAGAAATTTTCAGTTCTCAGAGAAGTAAGCATGGTCAGCACAACTGCCACTGTGGACTTCTGTAGGGTGACTTTGGCCTGTTTTGGAGACTGTTTGAGAGTCCTCCAAGGGACAGTCTTTTCGACCTCCTTTGGCTTCAGAGGATACTGAGGCAGCCAGAAGAAGAGCTCACTGAGCCACTTTCTGTCATTTACCAGCAGTCATGGATAACCAGGAAGGTTCCAGTAAACCAGAGCTCAGAAAATGTGATGCCAATCTACAAGAAGGTCTAGAAGGAGGATGCCTGTCAGTCTGACCTCTGTGGCAGGGAAGGACATGGAACAGATCATCCTGAGTGCCATCACGGGTAGGACAATCTGGGGATCAGGACAAGCCAGTATGGGTTTATGTAGGGCAGTTCCTGCTTGACCAACCTGATCTCCTTTTATGACAAGGTTGCCTGTTCACTAGAGGAGGGAAAGGTCATAGATGTTGTCTACCTGGACTTCAGTAAAACCTTTGACACTATTTCCCACACCTTTCTCCTTTAGGAAACTGGCTGTTGGATTGGATGAGTGCTCTGTTTCCTGGGTAAAAACTGGCTGTGGGGCCAGACCCAGAGAGTGGTGGGGAATTGAGTTACATCCAGCTGGGGCCAGTCATCAGTGGTGTTCCACAGGGCTCAGCTTTGGGGCCACTCCTGTTTCACCTTTCTACTGATAATCTGGAAGAGGGGAGCAAAAGTACCCTGAGAATCTTTGCAGATGACACAAAGGTGATTAGCAGTGTTGATCTGCTGAAGGGTAGAAGGCTCTATAGAAGGATCTGAACAGGCTGTGTGGATGGTCCAAAGTCAATTGTATGAAGTTCAAGAAGGAAAAGTGCCAGGTCCTACCCCTGGATTACAAACAACCCCAGACAATACTCCAGGCTTGGGGAAGAATGGCTGGAAAGGTGCCTGGATGCTGGTCAACAACAGCTGAACATGAGCCAGGTGTGCCCAGGGGGCCAGGAAGGCCAAAGGCACCTGGCCTGGATCAGCAATAGTGTGGCAGCAGGACCAGGGCAGTGGCTGTCCCCCTGTACTCGGCACTGGTGAGGCCACACCTCAAATCCTGTGCCCAGTTTTGGGCCTCTCACTACAAGAAGGACTTTGAGAAGCTGGAGGGTCTCCAGTGACAGGTAACAGAGCTGGGGAAGGGTCTGGAGCACAGGTCTGATGAGGAGCAGTTGAGAGAGCTGGGAGTATTTAGCCTGAAGAAAAGGACACTCAGTGGGGATCTCATTGCCGTCTCCAAGTGCCTAAAAGGAGGTTGCGACCAGGTGGGTGTCAGTTTCTTCTTCCATGAAACAAGTGACAAGAGCAGAGGAAATGGCCTCAAGCTGCACTAGGGGAGGCTTAGATTGAGAATGTCAGGAAAATTTTCTTCAGGGAAAGGGTTGTACGGCACTGGAACAGACTGCCCAGGGAACTAGTTGAACCACCATCCCCGGAGGTATTTAAAAGACATGTAGTTGTGGCACTTGGGAACATGTTTTATGGTAGACTTAGCAGTGCTGGAGTTGCATTCAATGATCTTAGAGTTATTTTCCTACCTAAATTATTCTGTGACTGCATGAGGTTATTTATGTTTAGAACTTTCCCAAAATATCTTGTGTGTGCAAATGCCTTTTCACGCAGCATTCTTGCCTGAAAGTGGTAGCCATAGTTAGAAGACATCAGCTGAAGATGAGACATCATTCTCAGTAACTTTTTTCACTTTGCTCACATTAAAATGTTAATGGTTATTGACACTGTGCTGGTGGAATCCCAGCTAGCTCTGGTACCGGCTGTGCCAAAATGCCCTTCCTGAGCCCACCAGCGGCCTCGGGAACCGCGGCAGTTCAGAGCTGCTCCTCTGCGGCTGTAGGGGTTGTGGTGTCCAGGTTTCGAGGCAAGAACTTGGAGAAGGCTCCCTCTTGTCCAGTTCCTCAGGTTCATTGTCGCAAGCGAGAATGGACGAGAAGAGAGAGAGCAAAGCCTGCACTTTACATTTAAACCTGGGGGGAGTTACAATTCTTTACCAATCAGGTCACAGTAGGGAGGGGAGAAAGGAGGGGACCCACTATCTAACACCCTATAGGAAGGGCATGGGGAGTGGGAAGAGTCAAGTGGACCAACTGGACATTGAGGAACAGGGAATTCTCTCGATGTAGGGGTAGGAACCAGGGAAAATTGACATTAGGACTAGGGAGGAGAGGACCTAGGGTAAAACCATCAGGGTTTAAACAGGAACAAACCATGGGGAGGGGGACCCACCACCACAGGTTATGTTCTTATATTAACAGAAATTTACCCAAATGATTATTTAGATCTGCTCTGTTCACAGAACCTACAGTGCATGTTGCCATATCCTCAGACAGGTTCTCTCAGAAAGCTCAGTATTAGTTGCCATGTAGCAGAAAGTAATTCATTTTTAAAATCTATTCAGCACTCCATTTCCACTTGTGGATTTTGGCTGAGGTCCAGAACTAGAGAAAAAATTTGGAAGTAGTATCGGTAACAGCAGCTTCTTCTATATAGAGATGTGTGTTTTCTTTTGATTGTCTAATTTTTGGGACCAATAATAATCTTTAAAAACATTCAAAATTGCAAAGAAATCAAACTTTGCTACAAGAATGTAATACCTTAAAAATGGAAATTTGAAATGTAAGGGTAATATACTAATATAATTGAATCAAAATAAAAGGAAATGGAATTATCTTCTTGGAACAAGGGCTTTTTAATTATAATGGTGGCTGTATTAATCAGATGCCATATTAATACCTGTAATAAAATGCCTTATGGAGCTTTCTTAGCCTACAGAAAATATACAGAAAAGAAGAGTGATTAAACCAAATGTTAAAAGAATAAAATTATCTTGAAGTCTGGATGGATTAAAAGGATAGAGTCAAGTGAATTCAGGTGGATGATTTTTTTTTAATTCCTAGAAGTTAGGCAATGAAAAGAGAAAAAATGTATATTTCAAAGCAATGTTTAAATCAAAGGGTGTCCTTAGAATCCTAAAAGGAATTGTAAGAATTGGTCAGTCATATCCAGTGCTGTTAATCTACAAAGGCATCCTATCAATTGCATCTTAACAGTGCCATGCCAAAGGAGGCACCAACTACCTGCAACTGGAGATTCTGTCCAGCTGACTAGATCCAGTAACATTTTAAGGCTCTCTGGATAATGAGAGTGAAAGCCACTGAGTTTTGCTCTCTTGTGGATGTAAAAATGATTATATTCCAGCATGGCTCTCCATTTATTGCCACAGAGTTACTGGCTGTGTGTGAATCCCCTGGTTGCTGCCTCTTCAGTGCACTGCCGGAGGATGGGCACTGATGCCCTCCTCCTCCTCAGCAGACGGGAAGCACAGCCTGCTCCTGGGTACCCCCAGCTAAGCCCATGCCTTGCTCACCAGCAGCACGAAATACACACTTTTTCAAATACTTCAAGGGATTTAAGTTGGTGAAATTCAGGCATGTTCTGTAGCCTAATTTTCACTGGGTCTTGTTTCATTTTCTCTCCTGCATAATGCATGAAATGGCACATAAGAAAGCAAGATATAATGAAAGCAGCAGCTATAAATAAACATGAAAACTTACATGTTTTCTTAAAGTAAATCAGATAATGGAATCAGACTCTCTTACGGAAGATGGATTCTTGTCTTTTCAAGCAGTAGTCTTATGAATATTTTCATGACAATACTTTGAATGTTTCAGTACCTACAGCTAGCATGTTTGGAGTACTGAAGAGATATTCTTCAGCCAAGAGATATTTTCAGAATATCCAATACCCTTAATGCTACCTCTAACTGCAGCATTGCCTTCTGAAAGACAGAGCTTAAAGATTTCAATTCACTTTCGTTTTCAATTCTATTTAATTCTGTTCCACTGGATCAAGCCCTATCATTTCATAGGACCATTTCTTGCTTTCTGCTTGAACAAAGCAATGAACTCAAAAATGCTTTTAATCATAATGAACACTGAATTAGGTTAGGTTCCCTATTCAATTTTTGCATATTGGCAACATATAATTATATCTCAATTTAAAGTGTTTCTGAAAATGTTCTTGACTGATCCATTAAATTTAATACATATATATAAAAAAATAAATAAATAAGTTCCATGGTTTTCAAAAAGTTTGGTCTGACAATGTTTGCTTAATTACAGCAGCTGTAAAATTCTAAAATGCTTAGGCTTATTTTAGTTGAGCAGATCCTGTGCTATGGTGAATAATGGCTCATTAAAGAAGAGCCTCCTAGGAGAGAAGTTGTCTAAAGCATAATGATTCAGATTAGCTTTTCAAAGGAATTCAGAATAGTCAGAGCTATCTTTGATCTTGTTTAGTACACCAAAGTGAGGATTCTGTATATCAAGTCTGCAAGCTAAATCCATGACAAAGGAAATTGAATAAAATGGATTATTTCCTGTGTGAGGTCATTCGATAGATTTAGTTCTAAATGTTCTCTCTCTGGAATTGCATGAGATCCTGAAAGCTGGAGAACACACAAGCAGGAAGATGTGAATAAGGCTGCCTGCTTAAATCCATCAGCAGCTGACAGACTCTGAGACAAAGTTGAGTGGATTTTTCAAAGTGGAATAATAAGGCAAGTAAGGAAGTTGCTAATAATTTTAAAAGGGTACATTTTGATCCAGCTTCAGTTAAAAAGCATAATACAACAAACCCAAGTCCCTGCAGTGATCTTCCCAGGTTGTTGGAGACTAAAAGAAGGGATCTATGTTTCTACCAAACCTTTCTTATGTTGTCAAAGCCCAGACAATACAGATGTATGATCTCAGGTTGCTCTTCTCTTCAATCTCCTTGCTGTTTTCTCTCTCAGGTCACATTCTCACCCACACTGGAAATATTTTTACATTTCCTTTATAGGACATATCTTTCTTCTGCCAAATAGTTTTGTACTTATATTTCAGTTCTCTTATTTCTTTGGCAAAATCACAGATGATTTTTCATTCTTTCATTATGCCTCAAATTTGGCGTTTGATCATAAAATCTGATGATTGAACATGTCTGAAAATTTGAAAATAAGCTGGGGATTTGCTATGCTGCAGCATTATTTTAAAAGTCCATGTAGATAAATTTTCTAACATGCATAACTCCTTGGGAGAAAGGGGAAAATATGTTATAGAAATATTCTTTTAACAACATATCTGCTTAAAGATATTTAGTCTGGATGTGCTGTATTGAAAATGTTAGTACATTCAAGAATACAAGATTGATCTTAAACTTTATACCATCACTATAATTTCTTGAAATCCTAGATATATAAATTCAGATTCAATATGTATGACAACTTACAAAAAGGCAATATAATTTTGGCAATTTCTGAAAAGTTAAAAGAGGCCTTTAATGAGATAATGTAAACCACTTTCATGGAAAACTAAGGCTTTTTTTGCTTTAAACCCAAAACAATTTGGGGTAAATTTACAACAATCTCTAGCAACAAAATACAGGTTTATAGTTTTTATTCAAAATTTAATATAGCTTTCCTACACATAAAAGTCATATATCTCTAACCACCATAAAACGGAGTGTTTCCTGACCATCAGAACAGCCCATATCTTGTGCCTTTCTTTTGATTCAATAGTTTTCTTTTGATTACCATAGTTCTGTGTTTGCTCACCATATCATCAACTTTACAGATTTGTTTGCTAGTTATTTCAAGAGACCTCCACATTTTCGTTCCAATATCCTTTTTCTCATCACCATGGGAACCACTGTCTTTTTTATCCTTCAAGAATATTATGCTTTAGAAAAGCTCTCATCCTTGTAATGGAAATTTGCAGGTGAGAACAGCTTCATTCTGTATTCTTACAGACAATTTTGCTACTTGCAGTGATTTATCATCTCTGTCGGTTCTGTCTCCTCTGTAGCCAGAGTTACCATTGCAGCTCCTGGAAATGCAGTCACAGTGTCCAGTTGAATGCTCACTGCAGTTTTAGCACTGGACATGGGCGAGCCTGCAGTAGTAGCAAAGGGCTCTGCAGCTGTTATAAAAGCTGCTCCACAAGTCTTAGCTGCATCCAAACGTGCAAATATTAGAGCTGCTTTGGGTATGCCTATGTAATCTGCAGCTACTACAGGTTCTCCACTGCAGATGTTATTTTGGGAGCCATCTCTGAATTTTTCTCATTTAGTAGTTTGTATTGATAAATAGTAGGGAAGCCAGGGGGGAAATCTGGGAGGAGAATTGGAGTATTAAAAGATCGCATTACAGAATTAACATTAAAAAGGAAGGAAACAGTGGAAGGGAGATGAATATAATTTTCAAGGCTTAAAAGAAATTTTAAATTGCCCTGAAGGATAAATAGAAGAAAGACAAGTGTATTCCCAGAACAAATTGTTCTTTGTTGGGTTTCCCTCTCCTTCACACTCTTGTTGTAGGACCTTGGGGGCAACAATGTCTCAGAGGCCATCACAGTAAGGAAACTATGGTAGATTTTGGAAAGATAGCTTAATATTTGCTTCATTTAGGGTCACGTAGACTTTCACATCCATGAACTACAACTGTCAGATGACACGGTGTTATCATCTCATGGTAAGCTACATGTTAATGCCTCATGGATTTGTTAAATGTTTGGGGGTTTAGCCACAGTTTTTCTGACATGTGAGAGAAGGGGATGAAGAAAGAAGGTAAATGTTTCCTAATCAGCTCAATTTGTCACCCAGCTTCCACCTGAACCCAGCAAAGAAAATAGCTCCCACTTCTGTACCAGGAAAGAAGGCAATGATGGGTTTGGTTCCAAACCTAAGGTGGCTGAAACGTTCCTCAAGACACCTCTTTTCAATGTGCAGGCACACAGTGAAATACAACTTGGCTTCCAACTGGACCCCCCCAAGCAGTACCAAAATGTAAATATCAACAGTTTATCACATGGCAGTCAGGTACATCCTGCCCATAGCAGTAATCATATTTCCCATTCTGTTTCTGTAAATCTCAAAGCCTTTCAGTCGTGAGTATCTGTGGACATAAGCCTTAGAGAGCATGAGAACTGTGCTTCATCTCCATTCTTTAGTTTCCATGCTGTTTTCATCCCCTTCCCACCACCTTTCATCAGGCACACAGACCTAGGTCTGTCACTTTAAAAACAGAGAACCAACTTAGACATTTAGGTGGGATATTTTTCAAATTTATTTAAAGCGATAAGCAATTTGGTGCATTAATGCTCACGTCAAAATAAAATCCTCAGACTCCATGTCATGTGTCAGAGTCCTTGTCTTCCCTGCAGAAGGCAAAGTATTTCTTTAAGTAAGCAGTCTAGTCAGTTGATGATTTACTGGCATAACTCAAAGTTACTTTTATCTACTAATTCCCTTTTTGTTTCCTGGACCTTGCACATTCAGAGAGCAGTTTGAATCTGTGATTCATCAGATTTTCAAAATCTTCTGAAAAAGTACATTATAAGAAGCTAGTACAGAACATAAGCTGTCATGATATGAAAGATAAAGCGCTGTTAGGGAGTAAGAAAAGCTAATGACAGAAAACTAAGTAGGAAAAGAAAAAGTCAGTTTTCAGCAGCGCGAAAGGGTAATGGTGGGGTGTGATCACAGACTTGTGGCACTGCTCTGGTTATCCAAACTAAATATAATGTTACATAAGTTGTGACTGTTCCATGAAAAGTAATAAAAATAATTATAAAAGTAAAAATTTGCAGAGATTAATTAAGACTATTAACACTGTTATTGTGTAAATGTACTGAAGAAGATAAAAGCTTATGTAGTTGGTAAATAAAGAAAATAATTTTAAAATTCTTCTCTACTGTCACTTACACAAAGTGTCAGATTCTAAACTGATGAAAGGAAATGTTTATTTTAGACAATTTACATCTAATCTGCAAAATTCATAATTCCAACTAAGCAGTATAGACTTCAGTAGAATAAGAACCGTTTATAGATTTTTCATCAATCATCACTTTGCTGAAAAGCAACACTTCAAACATATTAAAAATTTTACTTTTTGTAGTGATTTTCCCTTTAAGTAGAAAGATTTTATGTGTGTTTTCTAAGAGGAATTAAGCAAACTAAAAATAATGCTTCCACACTGTTTAATTCAAGCTTTTCCAACTCATTATTATCTGATGTTTATTTTATTTTCTTATTTATTTCTGCATAAATTTATTTCATTTATTTTCCTTTCATTTCAAAAGTTGAAAAATTGAAAGAACTGGCATATGAAGATTTATGACAGAGAAAAAAGTAGACATTTTTGGCTGTTTTGATCCAAAATGTATCACCATGAATCATAGAATCATAAAATCATAAAATATGCCAAGTTGGAAGGGACCCATCAGGATCATCAGGTCCAGTTCCTGGGCCTGCACAGGACACGCCAAGATTCACCTCATGTGCCTGAGAGTCCAAACTATTCTTTTAAGACCTTTTTACTTTTATTGTGAAAAGTATTGCCAGAAAATGTTTGACACTCTATCAGTTATTCAGGAGAATTTCAAAGTTAAAGGCTCCTGTTACATGAGGATACAAGCCATATCTTTACAGTAGAATTTATATGATAATTCTTTTATATTATGAAGAAAAGATGTCCTGTGAGTGAGTCACGTGGGTTTCCCAAGCTTTGTACAAAGCAGTTGTGCCAGTTCATCAGGAAGCAGGCACGCACTCACTGCAAGGTTTGGAGGTGCCTGCAGAGCTGTAACTTGTTCCCTCTCCAGGGCACTGTCCCACACTGCACAGTGATTGTGGCTAATGCTTCACACTACCCCTGCTCTCCCTCCTGTCCCTACTCTCCATCCTGTTGCATTGGACTCTGGGACCAAAATCTGAAAATGCAGAGTAATATCCTTCATGACTGAAAGCTCTCAAAAGCATAACAGAATATCTAAAGTCGTGACTCTGACCAGACTAAAACAGATGTATCTGCAGCCTCTCAGTGTCAGTGAGAGCAGAGCACACATCCTCTATTCCCCAGACAGTGTCTGTGTGTCTGTGTGTCCGTGTGTCCGTGTGTCTGTGTGTGTGTTGGTATAAAACACCCAAAACACCCACCCACCACATTACGTGTAGCACACAGGTCTGATGCAGGGCAGCAGGTACAGAGGGGGCTCCCCAGATGGTGACACTGTCACAGAATGTGCAAGGGATTTTGGAGGAGGGCAGGAGGGGCTGTGAGGGGTGATCTGATGGTACGACCAAGCTCAGGCCATTCAGGCAGCTTCTGGTGGGGAGCAGCTGCTGGTCTGGAGTGCTTTGGAAAGGATTAAGGGCTTATGAGGCAGTAGCAGGAGATAGGCTGGAGGTAGGAACACTGGGGCAAGAATTCAGTGGGAAGAGGAGGACAGAAGCTTGATATATATAAAAGAGCAAACACATATATAAATATACAAAATAAAAATAAATATATGTGCACAAATGCATCTGTGAGTAAGTGGGAGGGTCGTGCTGGGGTGTGTTTTGAACCTTCTCTTTGGACTCCTGAGACCTGGAGCACCCACACAACGGCACAGACTCCTGACAGTAAGAAAATGCCTTTCCCTCATCCTGTTTGCATGCCACACTGCTGTACAGGAGAGTCATCATTAAAGCACCTTCAGCCTCACAGGCATGTCAGGGACTGATCTTTTTCCCAGGTTTGTTAGAGAGAAGCAGAGAGGCAAACATTTCTCCTGTGCCCTCTGAGCACTTTTTAGGAGTATGAAAATGTCACATATCCTGTTGATCAAGGTGCCAGGGGAATTCCATACAGTGAGACCCATTTGAGGTTCATTTTATTGGGGATGGGAGGAGGACAGAACAGACAAAAGGCCAAACTTTTACAAGAGGCAGAAGTGTGAGCTGTGATTCTTTGACTTCAGTGCTTCTACAGAGTCTCTTTTTCTAACAAAAATAGAAACCAGTGTAAGTTGTTGAGAATGATAAATTCTGTTTTCCAGTTTCCTGAGCTTTACAGTTCCCAATAATAATTTGCACGATGCTTAGAGTACATTTCATCTTCAAAATGTGGAATTAATTTGTGTTATTTTTCTCTAGGAATATTTTCTTGTCATTCCTTCATCTTCAAGAAAGCTTTCCATTTCTCTGCTTTTCAATAGGGGTCTTATCCTGTATTCATAGAAATTAAGTGATATGATATGCAAACATAAGTATAAAATATTAAAACTTTAACACAGTTTTCAGAATGACTAAAAATTATGAGATAAAAATCTTCCTTTAAATTTCAATAGTCATTAGATGCAACAAAGGTACATTAATCAAATCAAAGATGAATTCTGACATTATTTTGCTTTTCCATATGACATCCTTCACAATTATACTTCTTGTCCAATGGAAGAGTTTCATTTCATACATTGAATTGTCATCCATAGACCAAAAAAATTAGACAGTACTAAAGGAACCTATTGTAAATTTTTCATGCACTAATTTTTTTTTAAGTTGTATTTTTGTTCTAAATCCATCATGTGATCTCCAGGAGATTTTTGACAGTATCTCATCACAGTTGTCAAAGACAATTCAGTTTACCAGTCTGTTCCTGTCCTATGCAGACTTGTTCCCTATCCTACAACCTTTTCCAGTATTTTGCTGATAACATTTGGCACGGGAAAAGCCTGGGGGATTCCACAAATCCTCCTGGGTGTAAAGGCCTTCACACTTAATGAGGTTGTTTGTAAAGTCTACTGAATCAGGACAGGACAGGAGGATTTCTTTTGGATTTATAATTCAAATTCCTGTGCCAATAAAAAATATTTGCTGGCACATACCAGGGTCTTATATTTGAAGATTCTATTAACAAATCTGGCAGCTTTATGGAGCATGAATTGAGCTGCAGTCTCTTTCATGAAACAAGACACAAATCACACCTCAGATCAAGTAGTATAATTTTCATAAATGTTTAATCCACAAGCATAACTGAAAGGATAAAAAGAAGTTTTTATTTCATAATATATGGTGATGCACATATACACAGTTGGCACTTATTCCAGTTAAAGTTTCCCTTAGGCAAGTAAAGGTCAGGAAAACCTCAAACATTACCAAAGAACTTTCCCAGACCAAGACATTTAACTTCTTAGATTCAATTTTAAAAACTGATTTTCTGCACAGTAAAAGTGCTTTCCCTCTGTAAAGTCTCTTTTCACAGTCATGGGAGGTGTTGTTTGAACAGGAATTACAGTTCCCTGTAGAAGATCCTGTTGACTGACATCCTCTCCTTCATTCCATCTTGTAAATACTTTTAAATCCCATCTCTGTAAAGTTTTTTTTTCTCCCCTCTATATCATTATTTAAATGAACTCTGACATTTCCAAGTATACATCGATGGAATATTTAGCTGGATTATGGAAGAGATGGTGGAACAAAATGCCTCTCTAATATACTTAGTTCAATAAGATGTTCCCAGATTGGCAAATTTAACTTTTGCCATTTTTCCACTTCATCAGGTTATGCCTCTGTTCATGTTATCTATGGTTTAAGTGTCTCACTGGTCCTGAAGTTGGTTTACTTGTACCACCACAACTGACAGGGAGGATATGAGGATGCATGAGGATGCACGTGTGTGAATGTGTGAGCAAATACATGGGCATGTACATATGAGTGTACATAGAGATGTGTGTAAATTTATACATATGCATACCAACAAAGATTACACTGGAAATTCCCTGCAGGAGCAGCCTTGTTGGAACTTAAGCAGAGACCATAGCTAGTGTCAGAGGAGGAGCATAACCAGGAGATAAAAGTCCCTGTCCCAGTGAGCACGGCCTCCTCGCCCCACTGCTGCACCATTTTGACACACGTGTGGCATTTCCACTCCCACAGCTAATTTCCTTTTGGAGCACATTTGGTGCAAAGGACTCTGCACCAATGATGAGAGTAGACTCAGGATTTTGTCGGAGGAAGTTCCACAGCCCTGTGTGTTTCCATTACCATCCTAGGGCTTTTTGTGCCAGGTACCAAATACAGTTCAGAGTGAAAGCAAATGGAGGAAAAGAGAGGAGACAAAGAGACAGATAATTTGTCTTCAGGTTTATGTGAAATAATTGGCTAGAGAGAGAAAAAGAAGGCAGTGAGAAGTCTGTTCTCTCCACTTTTTCCTCCCAGCAGGGAGTAGCAATGGGGAATGTTTTGGAATGAGAAATCTTTTCTGATGCAGAGCAAAGGGACATCTCCATTAATTCAAACAAGCCTTTAGATTGATTATATGCTGAGAGTAACAAATTATGTTGCAAAGAGAGAAAAAAAATTGTTTATTTCAATGTCCAAAGTAATTTATATCTCCGCAAACACTTTGAGGAGTACCTGATGCTGTCAGAACTATTTTTCAGTATGATTTATCATTAACTGAACCTTTCTGTGATTTCAGGCAGCACTTTCAACACAGCACATGCTGCACACATCTTCATGGTAAGCCCAGGTCTTTTTTAATCACTTAATTAAATAGAGTAATTTGTAATTGTTTTGGGAAGATATAAACAACTACACCTGAGCATAATAGTACTGAACAGAATTATAATTGTTATTACCAGCCTTCATTTGTCACTGATTACATCAGCATCTGTGTGTTCACAGAATCAGAGTGTCCCCAGATGGACTTCCCTGGGAACAGTGCACCAGGTCCAATGGTCTTGCCACCCTCCTTCCCTGCTCCTAAGATGACTTCTATGGGTTTGACTGAGGGGGAGCAGGTGCCCTAAAGGTTTACTAAACCTTTCCTCCAGAAAACTTAGAATACTGGGTCCAAGTGTCTCATAGGGAGGGAGAGAATGAACTTGACACTGTGACCATCTGATTATGCCAGCAATGCAGAGCAGGGCCTGATGAGAGAGGACTTCAGGAGTTTCCTCACCTTCAATCCATGTCACAAAATACGTGCACTGCTCTGGGACAACATATCAATGTTATCAGCATTTAGGAGAAAAAGCCGATGGGAGGTGAAAGGCTCTCACAGTTGCACTTCCATAGCACTGAGGAGACCTGTATGCTGAGAGAAATGCTTTCCAATCCCTGGATGAAAACTGCTTTGGACAGACCAAAAACATGTAGGAAAAGAAATAGGGATATGCTCACCTGGAGATGTTGAAATTGAAAAAAATAAAACTGTCTTGGATGTAGAACTGAAACAGATTATCACAGCTGGAGGGGCAAAATGGGGATCTGACAACAGGGCTGCAGCAGAAACAGGGCTGAGGACAGGCTGGTGACTGGGAGACAGGACAAGCTGTACTGTCACGTTTTGGTTTCCTGACTTCTCTGAAACACACCTACACATCTGGGACAAAATTTGTTGAGGTGAGGTGCAATCTCAGCCACAAACATATTTTAACACTGCTTTGCTCTTTACTGTGTTACCTAAAAAATCATATCTGCTTTTCATTCACACCTGCAGCTATTAATAACTTGGTTTTTAGTGAAAGCAAAGTCTTTCATTACAGCCCCTGTGCTCTGCAAGGAGCTGCACGTACAGACACAACCATATCCCACAGCATGTACCTGCTCTGCCTCGGTGGTCAGCAGGACTTCTCCTGAAATAACCAGTTGAAATAAATTATGATTCAGTGTATGTAAGACTTGGATGAACCAGCTCATCAAAGACACCGTAGTGTTCTTGTTTGAAGTATTCACCATGGCTACTTTTCAGCTATTGCCAGCAGGGCTAAATGGATAGGATTGCTGATCTGTGGCACTTAGGGCTTTCAGCCATAGCACCGGCATTGAAAAAGGCTCTGCTAAGATGCAGCTCATTATGTCACCTTTGTGGCTCTCCTGTTTTAGCAGCAAGTGGTTGAGATTCTTCAGTCTTTATTTGCTGTTTGTTTGGGGTTTTTTTTCCAGGAGAAATCACTAGTAAAATCTGAAATCAGAAAACGATACCCCAAAATCATTGTAACAATTACTACGAATTGTTTAATTTTGTATGTGTGTCTACCCCTCTCTTTAGTGATTTTGCAGTTGCCCTAAAATCTGTTTTTTTGTCAGAGAAGCCTTTTCTTTGTTCTTGATTACCATAGAACTTGTTATTAGAAAGAACATATTTTCAAATATCTTCCAAAAATAACCTGTTTGGGGTCTTAAATAAATACCATGTGATGGTAGGAAACGATGTGTTTGTCTTAGTTTTGAACTGTAATTGGACATATTTCATTTTTAGGATTATAATTAACACTAATGATCATTGTAACAATCTCCTAATACAATTGCCCCAAGTCCCTACTATCTAGCAATTAGAAAATATTGTACAAATCTTTAAACAGAAAATGCTCATATTTCAAAAACAACCTAGCTGGTTTCAAAATGTTAGAAAATATTTCTAATTTGGTTTTGATCTCCTGCAATTCCCCTCCACCCAACCACCCACCAGCGGACACTTCCATAGCAGTCAGTAACTTAGTGGTAAGAGAGGAAACCTACAGCTTGATATTCTGAATTAATTTTGTCATTCACACCAGGGTCTTGAATCTTGGTGTCCTCCATCCATGCCTGTTTAATCCAGCTAAGTCCAGAAGCAGCCTTTAGTTCTTGAATTTATATGATGAAGTGTCTCGTGTCCCCAGTGTTATTAGGGGCAAGGCACGTAAGAGAATCACAGGATGGTTGATGTTGAAAGGAACTTTTGGAGGCCGTTTGGTCCAACCTCTCTGCTCAGGACCATGTCTAGATGGATTTTTGAATTGATTAAAAAACAGAAAGATTTGCATAACTAACATATTATTGATTTTTATATGATATATTATTGATTTCTAGTCCATAAAAAATGCCCATTTTTAATCCACTTGTACCTGTCATAAAATCTACTGTGTATTGCAAAAGAATATCTTCAATAATTTTTTTGCATATCAGAAGATCAATCCAAAGATAAATGCTATTCAAATAATCTGTGCTATTGAGGTCAGATTTTCACTTTTAAAACTAATGTAAACAGATTTGGGACAAAAAAAGAAGCTATGATTGTATAGTGAGCTTACCATCCAAAGTTATAAATATTGATGCTTATGAGTGAGAAAATAGCAAATCTGAGCAGAAGGATAGTCCATGATACTTGGCATCCAGCTTTAGGAATGGCAAAATGAAAACTCTGCACTGGGTCAGGAAAACATGGAGCTGCAGTGGAGTACAGGATTGAAGGTGATGGGCTCAAATTCCCAAATGGGGAATTGTCATTTTCATTTGTGGTGTGATCATTGCAAATATTGCAGATATTCTAAACACATACAGCCCACGTGGAGTATTGTCACATGCCAGTTAGATTTTGTTAGGATTGAGCAGGATTTAGGATGTGAAGACAATTGAAATTTATGTGTGTGTGTGTGTGTGTGTGTGTGTGTAGTTTTTGGTTTGTTTGTTGGGGTTTTGGTGGTTTTGAGGGGTTTCTTTTTTGTTTCTCTGTTTGTTTTGTTGTGGGGTTTTTTTGTTTGTTTTTGTGTTTTTTCCTTTGGTAAATTTATTTTTAAACTTTGAGAGATACAGAAGAGCAAGATTCATCTCTGCAGATGTGCTTGTTTTGGCTGGGGTAGAATTAATTTCTTCACAGTGACTAATACAGGGCTAGGCTTTGGATTTGTGCTGAACACAGGGATGATAATATAGGGATATTTTTGCTATTGCTGAGCAGGGCTTACACAGAGCCAAGGCCTTTTCTGCTTCTTGTGCTGGTGAGGAGACTGGGGGTGCCTGGGAGGAGGCACAGCTGGCACAGGTGATCCCAGCTGACCAAAAGGAGATTCCAGACCATGTGAGATCATGCTCAATGTATAAAGTGGGGGGAAGAAGAGCAAGGGGAGGATGTTTGGAGTGATGGTGTTTGTTTTCCCAAGTCACCATTAAGCATGATGGATCCTGGTTTTCCTGGAGATGGCTGAACACCTGACTGCCCATGGGAAGTAGAGAATTAATTCTTTGTTTTTCTTTGCTTGTGTGCATGGCTTTTGCTTTTCCAATTAAACTGTCTTTATCTCAACCCATGAGTCTTCCAACTTTTACTGTTCCAGTTCTCTCACTGATCGTGGTTGTGGGCGAGTGGGTGTGAAAAGAAGTGCAGAGGGAAAGATTTTGAGCTCTACAGGAAAGGGAAAAGGAAGAAGTGAAATATGACACTGAAACAGAAGATGCAAGTGACTGGAGCTGGAAAGTTATTTCAATTGTCCTTGTTCCTCCACTGGACCATACCTGTGCAGTTGACCTGGAGATGACTGGTGGGAGGGCAGACAATATTCTTCTTTGTTGAAATTGCTGTCATTTAGCACACACAGTCTATAGAAAGCTGAAATAAAGCTTTTAATTAAACTAGAGAGACCTGCTTCAAGGCAGGCTGTTTCTCTTAGTGTTTTAGTTAGAAAAGATGTCAAAAATGCAAGGCGAGAGAGAGCACAGACCTGAAAAAGTGACCAAGTGCACTTGTTCCTTCTAAAACTTTGAACTATTCATGGTCTCTTTCCCATTCAATCCACGTGTGAGGAGATTAAGAGCATGTCTTCTGGCCTGATTGCTAAAGGTGCTGAGTACTTGCCACTTCCATTGACTTTTTGCTCTATTTGCCTGGCTTCTTGTAGTAAAGCATCTCAGCCTTCTCACAGGAGCAACCCCTTCTCGCCTTATCTGTGGGAGGCTGGAGATCAGCTCCACCTGGGGCAGGAAAGTGAGAACTCTCTAGAGTTATTTATTCAGCATGGCTGTAAATGCTCATGCCTCCTCCCTGTGGGAACTACACCAGGAGCAGCACTCTAAGGCACTTCACTTTATCCTTGGTATGTCTTTATATAATGAATATTTGTAGCTAGCATTGGCAGCAACTTCTCTTCTTGGTATAGTAGGCACTAGGAAAATGTATAAGTACTGCCCTTTTTACATTTTGCAGCTCTTTGCATTTTTTGTGGTGCCCAAAAACATTATCATTCTCCATTTGAGAGCATTGTGCTAGTCTGGCAAAACACAGGGATGAAATCAGGACTATGTCTACCACCAAATTGATGGTACTTGTAGTATGGAAAGTGAAACTATTTGTTTCCCTTTCAAATAATCTGAAATGAACCAGTTCATTAGTCCCCCTTCAAACAATAAAAAAAAATATTTATTTTGCATTTTTTTGCTCTTCAGTGAGAAGAAATGACTGGCTTATTAGCTGTTTGTTCATTTACTGTCATAGAGTATGCATCAATTTTTAGGAAATTACTCTGTATTTGTTCTACAAAAAAAAAAAATCTGGTACATGCAAAATACAAGCAGTCAATTCTATCAAGGTGACAAAGTGCAAATTTGCTTTAATCCATTTTTATTTTAGTAATCATGGGGCCACTCAAAAGCCAAATGGTGGTGGTTTTGCTTGAAGAGGTGATCTGTTCTGCATAGTACTCTATCATTTTAAGCAGAGGAGTGGCAGTTTTCTATTGTGCATTAGCATATATATTAGATCCAATCTATGCACAATTTTTACATTAGCCTGCATTGATTGCAACATGAAAGGGGCTAGTAATATAATGCTACATCCCAGGCAGTTATACCAGTGCTTCCTGCTGTTTCAGCTTTCCCACTGTAGCACACAAACTTTCCCAGTATAATCGACTTGCATTGCTAAGAGAGATGAAGATGTGGAGATTCATTTGTAGTCAGGCTTTAGTATATAAACTGGTGAACAGCCTACCACAAAGCTAGAGAGTGAATTTACAGAGCCAGGTTATTTGCACAGTCATTCATTGGAAAATGCAAATTCATGTTAAGTTGCTTGCCTTTAAGCAAAACCAGCATTTGCTACCCCACAGTACATTGTGTGAGAGGAGTCTGCCCAGGGCACTTAGTATAGATTAATTGCTTGTCTGTAACTTCATAGACTGTAGCATGCTTGTCACACGCCCGTATCTCTGCATTACAATTTCTTATATTTATGTAAATAAATTTAAAATGGAGAAGGGAATCATTACCTGGCTGTTATAGGTGGATTTACCAGTATCTGAATCGCCTTTTATCATATCAAGCCCATATTTGTCATTCATGATACACTGGAAAAATTATTAATGAGGTTTGTGATCTAAAGTCTGTCCCAAAATAAAACATAGTTCAGAAACAAGGTTAGGGGATATTTAATTTCTGCAGAAAAATAGGCAAATGGAGTTGGCATGCAGACACAAATGGGAGAGTCTTCTTTTGCTAATTTTGCTCTTTAAAAAGCTGACTGAAACACAATTTATTTGCTAAGGAAGTCAGCACTTTATATTATCAAACTTTCACCAGTTTTCCTCATATGACTTCTTATATGAAAGAATTTGTTACCCCACAACAGTCATAACTAGGGAGTAATTAACATCATTTTTTTTCTATTCCTGTGTTGAGCTGGATGGATCTGGGATAATAGATATAATGAGAGTAATCACAGGGCTGTATTTCAGTCTTGAGAGATCTGCTGACAGCAGAAACTGCCAGGATGGCAACACTGCCAAGCTGCCATGAACTGCCACCGAGCCCAGGGCATAAACAAGGTCTGGGCAATTCCTCCCCTGGGGTCAATGCTGCTCCCAGAGATTTTCTTCAAGCCAGACACTTTACAGAGCTGCAGGGGTGAGCTCTGGTGTGAGAAAATGTAACTGCACCTTCTCTTTTTGCTGCTCTTTAACTTCCCCAAGGAACAGCAGAGAACGTATATTTCCTGGAAACCAAAACAAACAATAATATAAATGCCATATCTTGAAAACCAGATCATTTACTTAAAATTTGATATACAATAGTAGCACCAAAAAAGAAAAAAAATAAAGCTATGTAGAAAATAAAATAACAAACAAACAAGCAAACAACAGTTGCTTGTTAAAAACGTGGTTTTCCTTTACATTTCCCTGCTTTTCCTCCAGTCCTTCAGCCAGAGAAGACAGTTTTGAAAATGTTGTTTTCAGGTCACAGTGAGTATCATAACAGAGCATAATAAAATGATACCTACATTTGTGCATGTAGACCTAAAGCAGATTTTTTTATTTAAATTGGGTATGATTACATTTTTGTGTTAGATATATCCTCTATTTTCTTTCTACAACTGTACTAGTGTATAGGAAAAATCCCAAACTCCAGTTACAGAGTTTCTAAGGTTTCAGCAGAAAATTGATGCCTTGAATGAACACCTTCAGGCATTTCCATTTTCTGGGGCTTTTTTTTTGGCATTATATAAAGTGTGACCATTTACAGAACAGGGATTTCCCATTTTTGTCTGAAATAACAGTGCTCAGACTTCAACTGGGACTACTGAAAACATTTCAGAACACCTCAGGAGTAAGTTTGAAATATGGATACATGTGTCTTCTTTTTTTATTCTTGTTCTATACAATTAAGGTGATAATGATTTCAATGAGGAAGAACTACCACAGTCTTTATTTCTACAAAAAAATCAGATGAAGATAATACATATTTTTTAGTTTTGAACTAGCAATTTCAAAGCAGTTCTGGACTGGAAATCCCTGCTCTGTGTTTAATTTAATTATGTTAGTCAATTAGACAATCTGAAAGAGAAATGTAGATGTCACCAGTCAGGAAAAAGGGGGTGTTAAAAAAAGAAGAGATGATAAGGTCATCAGGTCCTGAGAGACAAAAAGAGAAATTGGTAATTATCAACTATGGAACACTGAGTTATCAGGAAACAGCTTGGGAAAAACTGCAGTATGCCATAACACTAATATCTCAATTGACTAAAAGGCTTTTAGTATCTTTGGAGGTCATTCAACTTTGAAAGGTATATTTTGTGAATTCCTGCTGCTACAGTGACATCAACAGTTCTTGTTCTACATTTGCACAAAGTTTTGCACAAAGTTCCAGTCTAGGAAGTTAAGTCTAGATGAGTTGATCTTTCATCTAGCAGCCATTGAAATCAGTGGGAAGATTCTTAGTCACCAAAACCAGAGTTAATCATTATTATGATGACACTATTTATTGCTACTATTATTGCTGCCACCACTACTACTATTACTCTTGTATTCTGTGGATTGTAAGCCAACATTTAGAGAGCAAGGGTCTTTCACTTAGATGGAGTCAAACATTTGGTCTGGAACCTTCACTAAGGTGCTTGAAACCAGCAAAGGTGCTACAAATGCTCTCAGTGTGAATTTATTAAACAAAAGATGCCTTACAATTATGAATTCAAGCCCATGGTTACAATTGATCACAAGTGCTCTCACTTTAGCTAAATAACACTGTTTAAAAATTATGGAGAACAATTTGCAAACCTTAAGTAGGTTACCTCCCACAGTATCTCCAAAATGCAGGTAAATTAGCATTCCCTTTTTTTCTAATTGCAAACTGAGGCAGGAGAAGTCATTAAAACTGCCGATTTCACAGAGCTGCTGACTGTTTCCACACTTTCTGCTCTAGAGGACTCTTCCCCAGGAAGGATTGCAATATTTCACACTGCTTTCATACCTCTCCAGAACTGCAAACTATGGAAGGACCCAGATTCCAATCACATCCAATGTCTTTTCCTCACATGAGGTTTAGTTTCTCAAACCTAGCACAAATTCCCTCTCATGCATGCATCTTGAATAGAAGCAAATGCCATGTTGAGGCATTCCATATAACTGCTTTCCTCTCCTGTCACTAGACAGTGGTTCATACAGGAATTATGGCAGCTGGAAGCCAGCAAGGAGAACTTGAAACACAGACAAACTGAGTCACTAAGGAGGGGTGACTGTTAGCCAACCTCTACATTAGATTAAAATGTACTGAAAACAGTGAGGGTTATTTTAAAGTGATTGCTTTCAGTACCAGAATAAGCTTTCTCAAGTTGAAGCTCATGTGATGTTGTTTTCCTTTCATCAATTTACTCGGCTCCCAGGAACCCACCCAGATAAAACCAAAACAACTCAAGTTACAGTATTTTTGGTTATTCAGGGAATAATGCAAAACTAAGGTGTTTAGAATGTCCAAAATATTCTGAAACTGAGGACTTCAAGTTAGTTACCACAACATTTAGAAGACACCCTGCAAGATGAATCATCCAATACAGATCTCCTTTCCCAGATTTTGCTGATACTTCAACTTACACACTTTTCACATAAATCCTCTGTTTTGTTTGTCACCACTAGCAACTCTCTCATCTCCTGTAGTCATCAGTGTCACAAAGTTGGTGCTTTTTTTTTTTAACTTCTCCCTTCATTTCTTTTCCCCTCAGTATCGTCATTAAATCCTGCTGCTATTTCTAATATATCTGAGAAATCCAGTGATTCCTCTCTGTCCCTACCAGCTAAACATGTGTTCCCACTATATTTTGCTTCTTTGCTGCAGCAGAAACATTTCACTTAATAGTGTTGTCATTGAACCCAGCTCATATTCATTCCTCTCAGCAAAGGAGCATGATCCAAACTCATCTTTTTTTTCTCTGCCTCGTTCTGCAACTCAGACTCTGCTGCCTTCTGTGCATTTGACTTTTCAGATGATGTCCACAGTTTTCCTCCCCTCCTGGGAATCCTGCAGGACTTCTTAAATTGTTTATGCCATATTTTCCCTGGTGTGGTTAGTTCTCTATGTCTTCCATTATTTTGGTCTCTCACCCTTTGTGAAAGAAATAAATTAGTTACAAGAGGAAAAAAAGAAGAAACTGTGATTATGGAGAGGCAAAGTCAATGGCAAGAAAAAGACAGAAGCTTGATAGACATAAAAGAGCATACAAATAATAAATATATAAAATATATAAATGAATATGCATACACAAATGCATCTGTGAGTAAGTGGGAGGGTCGTGCTGGGGTGTGTTTTGAACCTTCTCTTTGGACTCCTGAGACCTGGAGCACCCACACAACGGCACAGACTCCTGACAGTAAGAAAATGCCTTTCCCTCATCCTGTTTGCATGCCACACTGCTGTACAGGAGAGTCATCATTAAAGCACCTTCAGCCCCACAGGCATGTCAGGGACTGATCTTTTTCCCAGGTTTGTTAGAGAGAAGCAGAGAGGCAAACATTTCTCCTGTGCCCTCTGAGCACTTTTTAGGAGCATGAAAATGTCACATATCCTGTTGATCAAGGTGCCAGGGGAATTCCATACAGTGAGACCCATTTGAGGTTCATTTTATTGGGGATGGGAGGAGGACAGAAGAGACAAAAGGCCAAACTTTTACAAGAGGCAGAAGTGTGAGCTTCTACAAAGATTCTACAAAGCGATTCTACAAAGATGCTTTTCTATATAAAAAATAGAAACTAGTGTAAGTTGTTGAGAGTGATAAATTCTGTTTTCCAGTTTCCTGAGCTTTACAGTTCCCAATAATAATTTGCACGATGCTTAGAGTACATTTCATCTTCAAAATGTGGAATTAATTTGTGTTATTTTTCTCTAGGAATATTTTCTTGTCATTCCTTCATCTTCAAGAAAGCTTTCCATTTCTCTGCTTTTCATTAAGAGTCTTATCTGATTCACATCCAAATAAATGGAAAAATAGTGCTTGTGTTACAAATAAAGGAAGATGTACTTGGATTCCTCCTTCTCCTCTGGGATATTTTTTACTTAATTCTTTCCTTTTTCTTTTGATTTTTTGTCATCTCTGTTCCCTTAGAAGATTTTTTTCTCCTTTGTTTAGCTTGTGTCAGTACATAATTTGTTCTGCTTTCTATACTGTTCATCTCATTCTCCTTTATTTACTCTAGGTATTTTATTAGTGTTACTTGTCTGAATATGTCCTCTTTCCCTTCTCCTTTTGATCATTCATTTTACCCTCTCTTTTTTATATTTCTTCCACTATAGCAGATATTATGGAATGTTGGTCATGTAGGAAAAGCATGATGGTATTGAATTCTTTGGGTCAATAGTGTTGGAAACAAATAGAATATGCAGGTATAAGAATAAATCTGTTATGCCTCCAAACTATTTTTATGAGTCATTTTAAAACTGTTTTTTCTGAAAATTTGTACCTCTGTGAAACTCAGTGGTGGCACAAATAAACATTGGGATAAAAAATTCTAACCAGCATCTCTGAAAAAGGTTGGGGAGAAAATCAGTACAATGCCAGTGGTTTTTAGGAGGAATGTGTTGTGTGGGCGCTGTTCATTTGGATGGTTGGGTTTTTTTTTTTCTTTACAAAGCCTGTTCTTACATTTCAGCTGCAGTGTCATTGCTCTCTGTTGGCAGTGTAAATTAAAGCCCAACACTGGATTTCTTACATAACAGAATAAGGTGAAGTCACTTGCAGCAATTCCTGAGTAAAAAGCCATCACCTTTTGTGCTAATACACACAGCCAAAGGAGTTTTTCCTGTTTTGCCTCCCACTTTTTGAGGCCATATGGAATCAGAAGCTGATTTTAAACAACTGGGAGTAATGCTCTACTGCTGTACCAAAGGGCAGTATCAAGCCCTTGATATTTGTCTCACATTTATCATATTGCTATTCTGAATCCCACAGATCATTAAATAGCATAACTCTGTGCCATGGTTTCAAAAGACACTACAAATTCCTTGCATTTCACCAGTTTTAGAGAGAGAGAGAGGCCTTTTAGAAGTTGATGTACTAAATTACATCCTTTCTTTTTCTTCTGAATATCTAAAAGCATCTGGGACTTTTCCTTTTTCTAGAATAGCGGTTGTGCTTCTTTCTCTCTCAGTTGGTTTGGTTTGTGTTTTGGTTTTTTTTGTTTGTTTTTTTTTTTTTAAGGTAAATGAGATATTGCTTTAGAACCTGAGCCAGGTGAGAGGTGAGCAAGGCACCTTTCTACAAGTTCCTTCTACACTGTGATCTGTGAGAATGTTTGACAGAAGGAAGAAAGAATAAGCCAAGAATATGGGTAAGAGCCACTGAGATATAACAAGTTTCTTCCCAAAAGAAATGTGCAGAAAATTTCAAGCTGGCTCTGCATAGGCACCAAGTGAAGAGGATGCAAGTTAACACCATTCAGACATGCAGGTATGGGGCTGTGCCCCCATTCACTCAGTGGGGCCTGAAAATCACTGCCCACACTTTGGGCTGCAGCCAGCCTGGGTCCTTGCTGTTGGCACTGAACTCTATAAATAAATGTATATGTTCATTAAGTTCTATAGCTGCAGGAATTTTGGAAATTATTCATAATATTCTATATAAGAAAGGTTAGTGATTTTGACTGCATGTGGGAAATTGGAGGGTGATAGGCCTGTCTGGTCATTAGATGTAAAAATAACAGAAGCTTGGAACCATGACTCAGCATCTCTTAAACACTATGGAAAGCAAAAGCCATGTGCACAAGTAAAGCAAAGCAAGGAATTAATTCAGTGCTTCCCATGGCTGGGCAGGTGTTCAGCCATCCCAGGAGAGCAGGGTCCTATCACATGTGGTGATGATTTGGGAAGACAAAATCCATCACTCCAAACATCCCCCCTTCCTTCTTCTTTCCCCCACTTTATATAATGATGATGGCGTCTCATGGTCTGGAATATCCCTTTGGTCAGTTGGGGTCACCTGTCCTGGCTGATGATATATTCATAGGAAACTACCTAGCTCACATGTACCTTTCACAAGAAATTGTCCCTCTGCAAGATGTGAGGTGTCAGAGGGACCGGGTGAAACATGCTGAAACATAGGAGATGGCCCTCACAAGTCAGTTTCTGAATTATTAGTATTTTCATCACGTATTTATTGATTTTAAAGTGCACACCCAAAATATGGCAAGTTCTATGTTTCCTTTCAGAAAGATGCCAGCTTTGTAATTTAGCTAGTAAAGAGTACAACAGGAATGGCTAAGCATTCTATCACTCATCTTGCAGTGTTGCACCAGGGCTGTATTGCCAGGGCAGGAGAATTGTAATTTTTCCCCTGCTTTCCCTCGCCTTTGACTGAGAGTTTACATCTTCTTCCCTTTAGATAATTTTTACAGTATTACTCATTATTTCAGCTACTTTGATTGCTAATGAAGACAGAGAGTACTGTAAATACCATTTAAGGATCCAAGTCATGCCAAATACTTTCTAGCACAGCTTGTGTCAAGGGGCACAGAGAAAGTTACTGTAGCACACTTCCACTCTGTTAGCACTGAGGGGAGACAAAGTTCAAAGGCAGTCCTTTGTGTTCCTTACACTATTCTGTGAAGGTTTTTGCAAAGGCTGCTGAGCTTGTTTGGTCTCTAAAGCCTATTTGCCTTTTTGATCTGTTTTGGCAACTCAAGGGAATATAAAGAAGTTCAAAGCATACATGTACCAAGATATCTAGCTGATCACTTCTGTGAGAAAAGAGCTGAAAGTAAAATTTACACTGATGGTGAGTTGCAGCCACACCACTTACAGTACATAAAGTGCTCATCTCATTTCTTTTGCTGCAGAATTGCAGATCAGTGAGGCTGAGGTAGATACAGTGTGAAATTAATGTCATTTATCTTTAAATGTCAGGATAATGTTACACTTGATGTCTACATTTTGACATATTGTGCTATACCACCTACATTTTTAACATTTCTTTAACCTTGGGTATTAGATAGTTTGGAGAGTTGAAAGTGAATATGGATGTGGAAAGAGAAGTCCTCTTCAGGAATACAGATGCACACAAAATGATGGAGGCAGCAGTATAATCTCCCCACTCACTCCTATGGACACTTCCATTACAGCAGATTATGTCCAAACTTTTTTATGCTGTTTCTTTCTTCCTTCCTTCTTTTTCCCTTTTGCTTAGAACAGCACACTAACAGTAAACTTGTACCATGAGGAACTTCTGTCTTCCCTGCTTTCTTTTTTAATACCATTTGATTTGATAATTCCATATTGGGTTCCTTTAGTGCTTTACACTCTTCTATAATGAGCTAATTAAAGATATATGAGATCTCTTTATTGAGGCATATGCAGGCTGTTCTTTTTGCGTTACCTTTTTGTTTCTGCTGTGAGTCAGACCTTTCTTTCCTCCCACAGTCTCCTCTTACTGGGTGGGAAGGTGGTTTTTTTTGAGATGGAGGTCAGAGAAGGGTATTCTGAAGCTCGTTCCCCCACTTGTCTTCTGGCAGTGTACTAAAAGGTTCCCTATGTTCCCTGGGATTTTTTTGCCTTGTCAAATAAAGTACACCAACAGCATTTCATTGCTTAGTTCAGCTGCCTTGCTTACCAAAAAAGAGAAACCCTCAGCTGCTCTACTGAGCATGAGTCTGCTGTGTTTGCTTTCTGGAGGAGCAGAAATGGGATTTCAGCCTCCTTTGACACAATTAACACCAGTACCAGTTATTTGTTCTTCCTGCAAAGATGTACCATGAGTGTTGTAGCTTTCTGCAGGTGTTATCTCCCGTTCATATAAAAAAATCTCACTGGTCAATTCTGTACAAGTGGAGTGGCAGATGCTTTGTGGCCAGGCTTTTAACTTGAAAGCAGAGGTTTTGTATTGTGCTGCTACATGAACTCAGATATTCCCGTGCTGACTAGTATATTCTCTTAAGGTGAACTGAAAACCTTGGGTGTCCAGGTTTTTTGAAGTTTCCTGGTGAGATGCAAGGAAAGCTCAGATCCTTTCTGGGATGTGAACAGTATGCTGGTGGGTGTCCTTCTCAAGTTTCAGGCTGAAGGGAAGATCCAAAATTTTGAAGTGCAACATTTCAATCCACAGTCAGCTGGAGACCAAGCCATGCTCTCTATTTGGGCCTTTAATTTTTCTGTGTCTTTTCTGGGTCTGGAGATATTAGAGTAGCAGTTGTGCTAGGGTAGTTTGAAAATTATGCTGAACTCTGCTTAAGCAAAGGAAATTGGTCAGTGTGCTCTTGAGAGCCAGCTGAAAGCTGTAAATTCCTGGTGGCACAGTAACTATTACGGCAAGTAGAAGGATAGATAAGCTGGTCAGCACATAAAAATGGAGATGCAGTGTCTTCCAGAAATGTCTCCTTGTGGGACAACATCTTTTTTGCACACACGCTGTCACTAAGACAGGACAAGTCAGGAAATTTGTAGCTATCTATTCCTTTCTTGAACAACCCATTCCATGAGAAGTAAGGGAACATTTAGATTTGTCCATTTTCCTTCCCTCCACCTTCACTTAAAGCAAGAGGTCCCTCAATCAAACTTCCAAGTTCTTTCTCAGATCAAAGCCACTTGGCAGAGTTATTTAGAAAAGAAAAGCTGTGTTTGAACAAATATTCTGGTCATCTCCTAAACTCATGCACCACAGAATATTGTCTTTATTATCACCAGGAAGGTATTGTCACCCATGAAATAGTGTGTGATGAGCAAACTAACCAGCCTATACCTATTTTTTTCCAGTAGAACAAAATAAAACCATTCTCTTCTCTACTTTCAGCATTTTATTTGTAGCTGAAACTGTCAATGATTGCAGCTATCCTAAAACCATTTTCCTTATTCTTTCCTGAGGCAGCCATATAGATGTGTGTTCTGAACCCCCAGTACACTTTATATCTTCTCTGCACACCTGCAGAAGGACCTTTTTGCCCCAGTAGCCTGAGTACTATAATGTCTTTATGTATATTGGTAGAATAGCAGGAATTTTATTATGTACTATATCAATGGTTCTGAGATAAGAGAAGAAATGGGAAAATATGGAAAATAGTAGACCTTTACATCTGTTAATACGGTTTCCTAGGTTACCTTAATCCCCTGTTATTACATATGGACAGCCAGCACGGTAGCCAAAGGAGAATTGCCTAAAACCAATAATTTCCCTGGGGAAAGAAATTTTTGGGTTTTATCTGTCACAAATCAAAACCAGGGAATTTTTAAACTTCAGTGGCAGTAAAAATGGCATTGCAAGACACTGCATTTATTATCCTACCATGATTTCCACATTTCATTTTCTTATTTCACAAGCCAAAACAATTAAACACTGTGTTTACTTGTACAAGGCAGTACAGGAAACTCTATGAAAATTTCATAAGCATGTTTGTGACATTTGAGTGGTAAATGAATTCAAGAGGACATATAAAAATGATAAAAGTTTTAAACCAGTGTAACATAATTAAATCTGACATCTTGTGCATGAGATTATGCTGAGAGGTAATGTAGTAATTTGTGATCAAGTGACTTGTATATTCCTAGTGTTGATTTTTATGCTGTTACTTAATTTAATCCCCATTTAGTTCCCAGACTGTAACAAAATACAGTACTCTTCTAGTTATATTTATACACATTATTATGCCTCTGGCATTAAACATTATTATGTCTCTGACATTATGTATAAATCATGTACAGGATTATCTACCTGTTAAAATTTTCCTGCCAAAAAAAAGGGGGCTGAATTAGTAATAAAGATGAGAAACCTGCAGTTCAGTTTTGCAGCATCTTCAAGGATGCTGTTGCAGTGTTGTGGCAATTGGGACAGGGTACCCATTAGGTTTTCTTTTCCTAGGGTTAATGCATTAAACCAAGCATATAAAAGGATATGAAAGGATGGAACTTCCCTCACCTAGAGACAGCTGAGCTAGCTATAAATACAAATGTATGGGCTGTAAAAATAGGGTATCTTCAGCAACACACACCTTAAGGAAATCCCAGATTGTGGCAATGAGGTTGTTTCTGGTACTTCAGCTAAGTTAATATAAAGCTGGTGACACTGAAGAATACACATAAGCTTTTAGGGCTTCTTGCTATAATCATGTTTTCAGAGCTTCGCAGGTGGCTTCTGAATGTTCTTCTGTTATGCTGGAGATTATTTAATGGCTATTTATTTTTTGCCCCTAAAATTGGAA
Organism: Promerops cafer; assembly: GCA_013398275.1. Classification (NCBI taxonomy): domain Eukaryota; kingdom Metazoa; phylum Chordata; class Aves; order Passeriformes; family Nectariniidae; genus Promerops; species Promerops cafer. Next base: position 108 of record VZSE01003765.1, on the reverse strand, counting down.
TTTGGTTTGTATAAAAGATCAAACTCAAGAAGCTGATTTTATTCTCGCTTATCATATTTTTTCCTGTTGATATATGAATATAGGCATATATATATAAATAAATAAATA